>JAQGAP010000127.1:0-65096 GCA_034697805.1 Orchesella bifasciata
TTACATAGTTGGCTACATCTTGTAAATATTGCTTCCGGAACGTCATGTAATGTCATGCAGATTCGCGTACTTATTTTGTAAGTAGTGGAGTTAAATGGTGCATGTACATAAAATAAAAAGTGGTTGTCGTTAGTAGTAGCTAGAGTAACAAAAACAACATGACATGCACGGCAGTTAATGACACACATACTCACACAACAGAGAGATGCTCCTGCTGAGAGCAGAAAAATTTTAAACAGAAATGGTAACAACGCTGTTTTGTTGTGTATGAAAAACCAACTTCACATTCGCATTACATCTATTCTATTTTCACAAAATGGCTTTGAAAGATACTGAAGACATGGCAAGCACATTCATACATTGTGTGTAGTAGCTAGTTTCCCTATGAGATAGAAACATACATGGTAGCAGCATCATCCAATAGATTTTTACATTGATGGATGATGCCAGATAGATAGGAAAAATGAGGAGATGGGGAACGAAAAAGCTGACAAATCGAGAGATATTACTAGAAATGGATGAAGTGTCGCGGTCGTGATTCCTCTTTTTCTTGAGCAACAAAATATTATCTACATATGGAGAATGAGGAGGGATGTATTAAGGCGTGGGTTGGCGACATTTTTAATGCAACTGTTTTTCTCCCATTCCATGAATTATATGTAACCCCGCTCATACCCCATCAGGCGAATGTTGTCTTGGGAAAATAAAATAAATACATTAGGTATTCTATTTCTCATCTCATCCCATCTCATTTTGCCTCCGTCTATTCCAAGATTTTGGTAGACAACGAGACCAAAGGGAGAGGAAAAGGGTCTTTATCCCTCCATAAAGACATGTATGTAGATCCTACATCTTTTTTTTATTTTCTTGCACCACAAAAGAATCTAGTCATGCAGATTAAAATATAGTGAATAAAAAGTATATTCGGGTGGAATATAGAAAAATTATCCTTACAATAGCCGTACGCTGTGTTTGTTAGCACTGTATGGCCTACCAAGCATATTTGGAAGCTAATGTTATACGAGACGTTATACGAGACTTGAGGGTGATAGGAGAATACTTTCTTTTTAAAAGTAATGTTATAAGTTGCATACTTTTTTTTCCTTTTTTTTTCATACACTTCATTTTGAGTTTTAGAACAGGAAAAGAAGTAAAGCTTGTCTTTTAAAAGAGAGAGAAAAAGTAGTATCGTGTAGCATCGTAGTGGATTTCCATACCCGGCATTGAAGGAGACATTTTTGACGAGCTCAAATGGAGTAGCAACCTCAAGGAGAACATCATATGCTTCGTGATCTGAGATTCTTGGGACAAGTTGGGCATTAACATGCAAATGTTCCTCGTCTTTCCATTTCAGACGCCCCGTCACTACCCGACTTCCATCATCTGTACAACATGAAACATCAATTTGAGATGACTTTTCTTC
Source organism: Orchesella bifasciata (assembly GCA_034697805.1). Lineage (NCBI taxonomy): Eukaryota > Metazoa > Arthropoda > Collembola > Entomobryomorpha > Orchesellidae > Orchesella > Orchesella bifasciata. The sequence continues at coordinate 1,424 of JAQGAP010000127.1, forward strand.
CTCTTTTCTTTTCTCATCCATAGCCAACCAACACCAGCCATATGGAGCATAGCATCCACCCATTGCATGCATACAACCTTCAAAACATGAGTCAAAAATTTTCATCGTCGTCATCTTCTCCTTGTTTTTCGCTTATAATACCGCCATAAAAACCATAATATACGTAAATGGAGTATAAGGAAACAGGCTTTAAAAAAATCCGAATTTTCTGTACACTTCCTTGAAAAACTTTCTTTTCCTACACAAAACATTCTCCATGCCAACAACTACCAAGCTTATAAAAGGTTCACATTAAAAAATGGTGGATCAGATCAGATGAGCTGCTCTCCATCTGGCTACATTATGCAGTTATTCACTTGCTCCCTCCCTTTCATTTTCCGGCTATTTTCCTGGGTATTATTTACATATAAACATTCTTCAATGGGGACCTTCTTTCAAGATATGGAAAATATAAATAAATATTATGCATCGAATTTTGTGTGGTGGTGACTGTTCATTAGAAAATGAAATTGCGAGACTCGAACAAAAGATTATTATGCGAAATGGGTTACACGCTTATTTGCTTCATATTATTCTAACTTTTGTTCTACTTTCACCTTACGTATGACTTCGATTTGACGAATCCTGAATCAATTACCTTCATTGTACCTGTATTGCGCTTCAACAAAGTAATTATAGCCTGGGTACGAGATTACTGTCTCAAACCGGTGAAAGAATGGCCGAGAAGAGTCGTGATATACTTCAAACAAAAACTGTTTGCTTCTGTCCCGCGTTGCGTCCCAACCATATTCCAAATTGAGCTGGCGGAGACCATTTTGGTTGGCCAGTTTGAAACGGATTAGAATGTCCGAAAATTCCCTACGATGAAAGTTAACACATGAACCCAAAATGAATTAAAATCAAGGAGAAAAGCGATTGATCCGTTAAAATTTCAATTAACTTACGGTCCAAAATCAGTCTTAAGAGAACATTGAATCCCATGCTCAAAGTCAAGTTCACTCATCACCAAATAAACAACTTCACCCGTGGTTACACTCACGTACAACTTGCGCCTATTCCCCCCTCGTCCAATGTGTCCAGCTTCGAATGCATTTCTTTTGTTTTGATATTCCGTCTAGAGCAAGTTCATGAGTTAGGAGAAAAGAGCCAGATATGAATTTAACTCACAGTTTTAGCAAACCAGGTGCATCAGAATATTATAAAACTAGAAGTTTAAGTCTTAAGTAAATTCCCTTCGATTGGACTCTCACATTTAATTGCAACTTGGTTTCCTTTTCTTCCGAAAGATAGTGGAATCCCAGCTTAAGATTGTCAATTGTTTTCGTGGAAATAATGATCGTACAAGAAGTATCCACTTTGTTTCTTCTGCTCCTCTCACTCAGCTCCACATCCAGGTCTAGCCCATTACTTCCGAACCAATCTAACTTGTAGTGGGCCTGCAAATATGCTTGATGTGTATTAGTGTGAACTTCGGGTTTAAAATGATGCCAATGCTACGAAGATTTTGTTGTTTTGCATACAAATCAGTGCCATGTTTTCGTAGGCTATTAGCTTAATGAATACCTGGTAAATCCTTGGTGCTTTCTCCTCCAAATGCAGTGATAAAAGGAAAGGAGAATTTTCAGGAATCTTCAAGGACAGCCCAAAATCCATCAAAATCATGACTCCAGGCTGTCGTTTAAGAGAAATGGTCGTTTCATAAGATTTCCCTGGAGAATAAACAAGTCAAAGTTGGGGTGAACTGATACATAAATATAGTTAAAGGGTTAAGAAAACCGCATGCAGTGAAGAAGCCACGCTTTACAAAGAATACACACATTAGTGCTCTAAAGACATGTTGGTCATCTCATTTTGAGATTTGAGAGAGTAGTGCGTAGCGTTGTTGAAGCGCCATAAGAAAGAGGAAAACTGGTTATGCTAAAGGAATATAAAGAGGAATAGAGAACAAGAGAGAAAATCCTGCCTGGGGCATAACGGAAGCTAATTGCCGAATCAAAAGATTTCCCATGTGAGGCAAAACTGGCCTCGACTCCCCAATCAGTTTGTTGAGACGGCTGAGTTGCGAGAAACATCCATTTGATTCCCGTTCTCTCATGGTTACTCTCGTGAGAGGCTGTAGCTTGAATGCGGAAAGTTGTGGGGTCACGTTTGGTCAAGTAGTTTCTCCCTTGCCGAAAATCTATATCATTTTCGTAACCATTCTCCGAAATCTGTGAAACCAATAACACTAATTACTTGATAACCCAGCCGACATCCCAAGAAAAATTATTTTTGCCCATTCTAGGAAAGTTAATTCATTTTCTTCGTAACAACATCATGGATACTTGCGACCTTACAATCATACATTGCATTTACTAACTCTAACACCAAAATACATAATGGATCGTATTTTTTGAATGGATAATTCACACTACCTAACAACTACATACACATTTTTCAGGCACATACGTACTTACCAAATACGTTACATACTAGTACATGCTTATCCCCTTGTATCGAACTTGACAACTCCAAAAAAAAGTTTGTCCCTCACAAAACAAACTGAAAAGTTGAAAATGATTGTGACCAACTATATTTCCCTGCAGACTGAAAAACTTGAAAGTTGAAAGAAGAAACAAGATTTCATAATTCTTTTCTCGTTACACACGCCTCCAATATCCCAATAAAATGAGGAATGCGCCATGCTTAAAAACTCTGATCAAAGAAGCCAGCAAACAGAAGACATTCGGTGCGGTAAAATGAAATGGTCACATAAATACATTTGCGGAATAAAGTTTGGAAGAAAAAATATAAAAATAGTCACTCATCCATGGAAATGAGAGACACATGTTATGCAACGCTGTACCCAAAAGGTGCAAGAGCGAAGAAGAGGAGAATTCAAAAGGTATCTAAAATTTCGCGTGACTTGGACAACTTTTTTTTTTGGTTTTCAGACTTCTGCCACATTCATACATACATATATAGATATATATATTATCTCCCCACTGTTAAAATCTGTGTATATGCTGCTGCTACCTTTGTGAAAATGGGATTGATGTGGGAGATACTATAGGATTTCTGAAATGGTAAAAAACTACAAAAAAAAGAATTCGGAGAGTGACACATGAAGGACAATTTCACCCTCAGTCAACATATTGTCTATCTATGCAAAGTTTTTCCAAACTAGATGTTTCACAAACGGAGGGAGAAAGACGGAAAAAACACAACCCGGTTCTTTCCAAGAGACAAAAATTTTCACATTGTTATTCAAATCCAGACTCGATAGGAAAGGTGAGCCTCTTCTCTTTCTACTTCCTCCACCTCTCTACTTACTACTTTCTGAAAACATGGTAGTTTGTATGAAAACGAGATATGTAAACTTTCATATATTTCATACGTACGTGGCTATTCAACAAGAATTTTTTATGCATATTTTTCCATCGTCGACATCTCCTACTCAAAGCTTGTATAACAATACGGTGTACTACTCTAGTAGTAGTCTGGTGCGGTGAAATTTTGATAAAAAGAAAGAAAGAGATGGAACTCAAACTGAGATTTTCTCTCTGGTCGAATCTCAAGAGAGAGATTTCTGTTCTTTGCCATTTTCCCCCAAAATTTTCTCTTGCGAATCATTTCCCTAGCCTCTTTTTGTATGTCACCAATCGGCACACAATGCTTTTCTTGTTCAACTTTTCCATAAAAACACAACTCGAAAAATTATCGGAGTTGGGGAAACTTGAGAATAACAACTTGGATCACCTTTGATTTCCAACTGAGAGCAGTGTTGTAATCAGGGAACTGGGAGAATCCTACGAGAACCTCTGTATCCGTTGAAGTCATGAGAAGTTGGCCGTGCCGACGTTGCTCCTGATTAGTTGCCGTTAGCTGTAACGTGATCATCTCAGACGGGGACTGCCTCCCGCCTCCAGCTCTTCTGTAGCTTCCCTTGCAATCAAGGGTCAAACGAGTAGAGTTCTGGGAACCTTGGATTTGCAGTTCCATACTCCTATCTTTGTAGTAAACGTCTCCAGTTCCGGTAAACGTTCTTGAGGATTCTCCCAAACCAGTCTCTCGCTCTTGATCCTCAGCGTTACCTGCAAGTACAAGGAAATCAGATTTCTTGCTCATAAATCAAAATCAGTTGAATCGAATCAAATTGCGTCGTTGCTGTCGTCACTTAACTTTTATCTCTGGAGGCGAAACCATGAATAAAATAAAAAGTTACCTGTGAAAGTAACACTGTCCAGTGACAAGGATAATCCCATAAATGGGCTTCCACTCTTCTTATCCGTAACATCCAGTTTCACCGTCGATTTTTCCTTTTTCATCTGCCCTGTTTTAAATTAAAATAGTAAAGAGCTTTTCAATGCCATGAAATGAACAAACTTCTGCTTTTACTTGCGATTAGTTCCATCTGAACAACTATGTAATTACGCCTTTTATTTTGTTCAAAGCGAGATTTAACTTGAAGAATGAAATCTGACATTTATTTTCATCATCATCATTCTCTTGCAAACCAATAGCCCGTAAGAAAAATATTTTTCTATTAACGTCAAAACAGCAAGATTCTGTTGTGGCCTACGGCACCACACCATTCTCTCACAATCGTCTTGAAAAGGGTTGCTCAGCAGCACAATGCAAAGCTGATGAGAAGTTGAGCATGATGTGTTCATTCAACTATTTGTTACAACGATTAAGCACTTTCTCTCTCGCAAAACATGGCACGCTTACGTCAGGAGAATTGAGTTTGTTTCTGTCACTCTTGATTCATACACACTATTTACTTGCTCAAAGATGAGAGCTCACTCTCTCAGTCCAGTCATCCATCCATTCTTTAAGTCGGAGTTGAAGCGACTTGTGTTTTCCCACACACGACCACATCCTCATAATACTCATCCATCTAACCAAACACGCATTCTTCATGAACTTTATTTCTTCAGATTTAAATTTGCAGACATGAAGGCAAACCACTCTAATATATACTTATGTGAGCGTTATTACTACTTTTATAAAATGATACGATGACATGACATGGTTTAGGTACTACACACGTTGGGTATTAGGAAGAATAGAAGAGTACAAAGTAAATAATGGTGGAGAGCGCCATTGTGTGAGGATAAAGCGCTATCCCTTGCCTTTCCACTCTTGTGACAAGGAGATTGAGTGAAAGTTGTTGATTCCTCAATTGAGCTTCCAAAATATAAGAAGCTTTGTACTTTTGTGCGGGTGCAGTCATGCACAAAAATGACATGCTTGCATCTATTCATTCATTTATACGGCACATGTCAAAATATGATATAGCTAGACCATATTATGAATCTGGGAAAGGTGTATCACGCCCTGCTCTCTGTGTATGCACGATCCATGGCAGGTAAACTAAAAAGGATATTGCTCTTTGTACAAGAAAGCTTTTACCAAAAATCGCCTACTTTTGTGGCTTTGGTTTGGTGGCGAGGATTGAAGCCTCCTTCACAAAATCTCCTCTTTAAGTAGTAACTAAGTGGTGGGGTGGGGTAAGTAAGTGAAGGAGGATTGAGAAAATGGTTTAATCGGATTTTAACAGCAATTACTATTTACAGAAAGTCTTTGGACGGAACAATACGCAGAAATGGGCAGAAAGAAGAAGAAGAAGAAGACCGAGCTGGAGCAATCGAGTTGAGAGATCCTTACATGATTTCCGGTACTTTGAGCAAATGTGGGAGAGGAAAAGAAAAGTGGAATGAGCCTGCTTTCAATGACATGCATCCCAACGTACAATTTCGCATTGTTTGGAAATGCGAAATAAAACACCCCCTCTCATCCAAATAGAATGTTTTGCTAAAGTCCCATTCCTCCCTCTTTGAAATTGCTCCCACTAGTTTGTTCCAGCAGAAAATCACAATTTACTTTGGCTAAAACCTTTGTGGCAAATCAAAACAGCAGCATAAAATGCGGTTTTTCAATAGTATGCAAAAATGTAATAATTGAACTGATTGGATTCTTTGAATTACTTTATAGTTTTGCAATACTTTTTGCCAGTTTGAGAGGAATATTTTCCGAGTATCGATAGGAAATTATCCATGTAATATGTATTTTATATTAGTCTGCCTCCCCTTGCCCTGCCACTCAGCTTGCGGAGCCCACCCACAAACACGTTATTCAAGGGGAATAAATGTCCCAGTCACAACAGCTTTTTGTTCGCTTTTGTGTGAAAATCTTACATGAGCACTTGAAAACACTTAAAAAGCATGTGGATATCAGCTTAAGTAGTTTTCTAAACGCTTGGTTGAATTAGTGAATCTGTCACATGGAAAATTTGACAGAAAAAGGAGCTTGCCGTTTCTCTTCCTGTCTTTCTCTCCCATCCTGGTTTTGGAGAGAGAGAGGCAGAGTTGCCGGCTTTGGGAACATTACTCACAATTTTAAGAGATTATGCCCACTTAGCCCACGACTTAAGATTTTTGTCTAAGCTGGCGTGTGTAACGTGAGATGATTCTGAGAGGAAAATGCATGTCATTCCAACTTATGATAAAGTAGTAATTACGTGCTCATTCTTCCGGAAATATAATTCATTTTAAATTTGGTCTACCAACTAAATCAAACGGGGCATGTTAGTATGGGAACCTTTTTTCGCATAATGCTCACGGACCTACTTAATCACACGAACCAAACTTAATCACACAAGCTCTTTAGTTCGGCTACCTTACCATTAGCTGTGGCTGTTGATCCCGGGAAATTGACTTCAAGGTTAAATTGGTTGTCTTGCTTGTGGCGTACGAAGTTGATACCAAGCTCATTTTGATCAGGCTCTGAAGCCGAGCTTGAACTGGTTGTTCGAATTGTCCTTAATTTGAAGTCCGTACTGGTCTGCGGATATAAAAACATCAATAATAACATGTGTACTATTACAAACTAACAATGATAATCATCATAAACACACAAATCGAACACAAAGCAAGCAATTTTTTCCTCCCTGACTGTACCTAAGTAAGTATGTTTATTTTCGCACGTCATTCAATCCAATTTCATATGCATAACTCTTTTTTTTGCACTCCCACCGTCACATCACATCATCAAATCATCACCCCACCACCAAACATAGTAAACGACAGGCTCAAAATGGAACATAAATACATTGGAAGCCAAAACGTGTATGAATGATGAACATTTTCTGTAACTTAACATCATTTTAAGCGCAAGACAAACAAAATCTCATATTATATGAGTTGCTTGCAGCTCAGAGAGAATGGGTAAACGAAGCGTTTCATGAAAATTTTTGGTAACCCTATTTTTTTCTCACTGGTGCTGTCTCAACTTCCGAAAATGGGTGGGTCGACTTGCCAAGGTGCCTTCTTCCTTTCTGCAGTAGTATCGACACACCATACCACACCAGCTCCATAAAATTATAGGTATTTATATTTTTAAGAGAAAGGCTCCCTTTGTTTTGTCAGTACATCACATTCTCGTTTCCATTTCTAAATGTTTTTCTTTCTCGACTCCCACTTTCTCTCTGGGTTCAGCTTTGTTTTTGTAGTGCGAGTGATGCTACACCACCACACACTGCTCCCACTTTTATTTTAGTGAGTGCCAAAGGTGTCAGAAATAACCGTTCAGAGGTGGAACGTGTTTGTATCCGAAACACTTGCATTAACCAATATTTACTTGGAAATTTTCCATTCGTTTACCAAAACACACAAGTATGATGATGGGGAAAAGAAAATCTTACGCCAAAACTTACAAAAGACGTTCATGGCTATTGCGGTGTATGCATATACAGCATACATTTATCAACTAGAGAAGAGCCAAAAAGAGACGCCTTTTTTACTTGCTTACTTTCTTCAGATTCAAGTCTACAATGATCATCATCACATTACAGCTTGTTTTTCTGTATTGCAAGCAATGCAACGATGGGAAATAGTTATTTTTACATTGCTATAAAATAAACTTGGTTTTTATCCACACGCTCATTCCTGACACAGCGCCCGCTTTCTCCATCATACCGCCACAACAAAGAATACGAACTCGTTGCATGTAGCAGCTACAAAGGTTACAATATTCCCATTTAAAATGTGAAAGTTTTTTTTGGGAGAAAGTAAGGTATTTGCATTCATAGCAGCACTGCATTTTCCACATTTTCAAATCACACCTAGCCGCTAACCAACTAACCACCGTGTCATCACGATTATTGCATAATTTAGGTATGCTGAGACGCAATGATGATGATCTGGTTTGGCAATTTTCCGAATGCATATCAGCGGATGGAAGTGGAGAACCCAAGAGAAAATTTGTAAAAACATGACTGTGACTTTATTCCAATTTTATGACTATTCTTACTATAATGAAGAAATGAATGCAGTTTTTGTGGATGTGGGGCAAGTAGCCAGATTTCAAGAGGTTGAGCTCAGTTTACCTCCTTTCATTATGTGGTGAAGTTAAGAGACCCAATGACCTTCAGTCCGAACGGAGTGGGGAGTAAAAAGGCATCAAACTAAAAAAGTTGCTCATCTTTTGATATTTAAACTTTATATTGGCGAATTATCAGACTCACCTGCGTTTGGAAAATTAAACATTTTTTTTTTCTTTTCCAAAGCAGCATGAGCTGATACGAGATGAATGAGTCTGGCAACAATAAGTTTGACTATATTATTTTTTGAAGAGTTTTATACTTTTGACATTGGCCTAAATCCCTAAAAGGACATTATTATTAAAGGTATACCAATATCAACTAGCAACTTTTTTTTGGGTCGAAACTTCATGTGAAAAAGAAAGACGCGAAGCGACGGAACGAAAAAAGAAGAGAGGAAGTTGAGCGATAAATTACATCGTTATGATTGAGTTAAAGGGGACTTTGATCCATGATCAACGAACCAAGCGCTCCATTAAAGTAACGTGGGAATGGTATATGGTTCGTTTGAGGTATAATCTGCGCTTCCACGCTCCATTGGCACTTGACATTAGAGAGAGAGAGAAAGTAAAAAAATGATTCTTTAAAAAAATTTCCTTTGCCAATTGAATCGTGCATTTGAGACATTTCTCTAGAAATTTCAGCATTCATACGGCAGATCCGAAGCACTTTCTTTTTAGTGTCTAAAACATTGAGATTTTTACTTCTTCACGCCTCTTTTGTTCCATCCGTAGTCATCATCAGCATATCATCATCACATCACCTTCCATTTCGTCAGCAACATCATCATCATCATCATCAATTCAACAGCAGCAGGATATTCTACATCCTTTTAGCAGGTGGGATTTCATGGCTTAACTAAATTTCTCGTTTGCTTTTTCACTTCGGATGGAATGGAAAAAAGTTTGCTTTTTATTTAAAATGGTGAAAAAGAAAAAAAACTGAAGGGAAGGGAAGGAGGAAGGTGGGTGGGTGGAAAATCCATCTCATATTAGTTTGATGTGAAAAAGCAAAAGATGTAGTATGTCAGAATACTTCTTTCTTCATTTCTCCTCGCTAGGATGCAAACGCGGCCAAGGATGGACGCTTATTTTAAGTACTAATATGCGTAGTTGTGCCTACATCTTCATATACTTATATGAAGGTAAGGCTGCCTTATTTTTTCAACTTTTTTTTGGGAAGAAAATAAAAGAAATCGGAAGATGGAAAATGTAGATGAGAGAAAGAGGAAGAAAGTTAGGCACGTACCTCATTATTATTCCATTGGTAATGAAACCGTGTTTTTAATAGATGCGGGTTTGCCTTGTCAAGCCTCACAGCAAAATAGGAAGGTCCTTTTATAAGAGATGATGCATCGGACAGCAAAGTTGAAGGGTGATCGTCATCCGATTCTCCATTTTGCATATGAGAATGGGATGATGATGATGATGTTCCGGATTTCGTAAGGGCATCCTGTGACGTTGTGCATATTTTGAGGCCCAAATACTTATAGAGAATACCGGTGTTGCAAGCTTGCGTTAATTTTGGGGATTCGCCAGCAACATGAAATTCGTCGCCTTGCATAAACAACACGTCTGACCTAAAACAAACATATTATTCAGTTTTGATATCGTTCGTGTGAGGGACGACTAGTATACTGTTGCAACAACGAGACTCATCTCGTAAACTGATCCGTTTTTACTTGAAACATTAGCATGATAATAATCTATAATACGCGTCATTGTCCTTATTAATGCTACGGCAGCACACGCTCCCATTTGCATTGCAAGAGCATCACGGGGCATTGTGAGAAATTGGAGGTTAAAATAATCCTCTGTCTGGCTAATGGGCACAATCCTTAATTATCCTTACTTAAACTCTAACAATTCCAGCTCAGTTTTTGGAATGCCAAACTCAAGGTCAAAGAGTTGGGCACCACGCAGCTCAAAGCTTCCCTCGAATGCCGTGGAGGAGCGTAGATGGGCTCGCACCTTCATTCCAGCATGAGATTCAAATGCACTCAGGGAAACGCCTGCGGTAGCCGTTAGTAAAGCACTGCAAAAAGGAGAATTGATTAATCATTAACAAAAAGAGAAATTCGGCTTATTCTCTCATATCCAATTGGGAAAAGGTGAAACCTTCATTTCATCATTAGCTGCATGAAATATTAACTTTGAAAGCAAAAACTCACGATGTTGCAAAAACATTACATAATACAATAGTGATCTTATGCTGTATCTACAAACATTCATTGCCACCATGTCCAGATATAACTATATGTATGAATTTTACGTGAAAGTTGAATCCATTCAAGTCAGCTTTATATTTCTGGGACCATACCACCTCATCATTTATATAATGAGAATTGACGCAACAGAGAAAGGGAAGAAGGCGGTAGTATGGTGTATCGCGTGAGTGTTTATTACCCTCGAACAAAGAAACATTTTTAGTCAGTTGCCTAGATTTCAGAATTTTCTTCTCTCACTCCCTTCCTCTTATGACAAGACTGGATCGGCGTGCTATGTATGCAGGACTTAGAGGGCGGATTTAACTTGGTTTTAGCCAACTTTCCCTTCCTCAGTTTTTGGTATTAGTCACAGAGAAAGGAGCGGAAGACGAAGAAGAAGAAGAAGAAGAAGAGGACCATGATGGCATTAGCATTTGTCTGTCTTTACCGACGAAATAAAGCTCACTCACTCACAGGGACTCGTATTTTCCCTTTCTGACTATCAGAAACTCATGCATTACGATATAGTAAGGATGTAGTTACACATGCTTGTGCACGCTATGAATAACAGACATAACGGTTGTGTGAGAATGAGCCGAAAAAAACATTAAACATTGAAGATTCTATATAGAGAATCCCAAAATCACATCACATTTCTAGTCTCCTTCTTCCTCTTCTCGCTCATTCCGTTTCATCAAAACTTAAATTCTGAAACTTCTACTTGCATTACAGCACTGCTTTGCCGCAGCCTCTCCTTTCTTGATGCTGATGGGAACACGTCTTGTTTTCCTAAGTTGTCTAGTATTCCGTGAAAACTACATGTTTGTGTGTATTTACGCCATTTCGAGTGAATCTTATAAAATGCTAAAACCGTGGCAAAATATGTATAGCAGGGAAAACACAAATAGTTACCCGAAATGGCAATATTTTACACCCATACTTCCTCTCTATCCTACTTTTGCATAAACTTTGTCTAACTCAAGCTTTATTTTAGTTCAAAAAACTTGCACTTTTTTATGTTACTTCACACCATGCCAAATCTGCTGAAATAAGTAGAGCATTAACAAGCCCAAAATGTATGTTTGCCGGAACATAAGATTTTGATGTTTTGTGATGATTTGGTTTATACAACATATTTTGCACATGCCAAAAGACGGGATACCTACGTAACGTATACACACGCCACAACAGCTATCGAAGAAGCTGCAAAGAAGAATGCTAGAGCTAGTAGTAGATGATGATACATCAGGGGAATGATATATCAGGCGTCTTAAATTTTAGGATGCTTGATATATGCACGTGTCATGCTAGAGCTGCTTACTTTACCAGCTTTGACTCAGGTGCTTACAACTTTTGTGAAGCTTTAGTTCTTCTTCTCTCTCGCCTATAAAATATAACCGCATACATTGCCCTTTTTAGTAAGAATTCAACCAGTCAACGTTTCTCTTCCTCACCAGAATTTAATCAAACCAATACTTTTATGCTTGCTTCCCGTATTCAACTTTACATCAGTCTTCAACATGACTAATCTAGTCAAGTAATGGAAAGGCTTAATTGGGATTTTTCGTAACTGGTATTGATTACCATTGATAAAAATAATATGTGTACCTTCTTGATTGCGTGAATATTATGCGTACCTATAACATAAATGCTTTTCGCTTTGTTCAATAGTCGCACTACGTTCAGATTCACCACTATAATTTTTACGGCATGGAAGTTTTCACACAAGTAGCATGGGCTAAGGAGAAGGAACTCAAAATGTAGAACTTGTGATTGTCAGTGGTGAATTGGTATTGTTTGTAATCGCAATGCAAGAGAAATGGAGAGACGGGAGGGAGGCGAGGAATATTATTTATTTTTAAGGAAAACCCGGTAAAAGAAAAGAATTGAGAGAGAGATGAAAAGGGATGAAAAAGGGAGTCGAAGAAAAAGAAAAAAAGGTAGTAGTGACTCACCTAGGTACTAACTTTCCTTTGAGTTTCAATTGGAAGGGATTGGCACGGAAGTTGGTAGCATCTATCATACTCTCCGCTTGAAATCTCATAATACTCGAAGCCTGTGCACTTAGGTTAAGAGGAAGTCCAACTCCGGTAGGAATGATGTATGATGAATCAAATAGCATCGTTGACTTTTGCCAATTTGAATCCTATTATTTATTGTGGTCCCCGGTTTTTTACCCACACACACACAAAAAAAGGCGAAAAAATTCATAGTAAAATTTGAGAGAGAATTGTATTGGATGAGAGGAGAAGAAATGGGGAAAATGGAAAAGAGAAAAAATAAGAATGAATAATATCGCGCAGTGAAACAATATATTATCCCTGTTTTACATACTCCAATTCCTCTATACTCTCAAAAAGCGGAGTAGAGATATCAAAACCAACTTTCACGCGAGTAGGTATACTTATACTCGTGTGATTTGCTTCCTTTCCCCTTCTTTCACCTTGTAATCCAAAAAAAAACCTTTAGTTCGATTTGTGGTTAAAGGGAGAGGAGACGGAACGAGAGAGATGAGATTTAAATAAAAGCTATTGATAAACTAAATACAAGCTCACCACCAACTCCTTTCCTTCCGTTAGTAAACTCATTCATATTCTTTACAAAAAAAAAATCCAGTTATCGAATGTTGGGAACTGATTGTGACTGCTATAGAAAATTGTATTTGTATAGAAATCCGGATTATTTTTAGAATGGGAATACATAAATCGATAATTACTCTTTTTAAAAAATGGCAATTGCATTATTTCGTCGATTGTTTCACGTTTCCTCGCAATATGTCATTCATTCTCTCGCACCAGCTAAAATAATTTACTGTTTACCATTGTGTTGGATAGTTTTTCCAGAAATTGGAATGGATTGAGTTCATTGAAAGCCTCGACTTGCTCATCCAGCCCAACTTTTCTTGAGAAGGCTACCTCATTCCCAAGTGTTTTGAAGGAGAGAGAAACCTACAACGAAGTTGTTAATTTTTTAAATTCAATTTTTATAGTACCTTTAACTAACTTTTTGTTAAGTCCTCTTGATTGCCGGCTGATATTTAAGCGTTATTTAACATGCAGCGTTCAATTACTAGTAACCTTCAAAGCCATGCTGCTAATTAAAGACGTGTCATCATCATATTATCACTGAACACAAAAATCTTGCTATGAGGAGCTCTCCACTAAAAAAAAGTCATGATGTTCAGGATTACATCAAAAAAGAGAAGTCTAAGTCTACGCAAATGGTTTTCTCACACAATGATCGTAAACCGATTAATTTTTATGTTAAACTTTCTTTCCCCTCTAAGAAAAAGGAGTGTATGTGTGTACTTGTAACGAAAAGGGAAAGTTGAGCACTTTTCCCCAAGCCACGCTAAAATCCCGTTAAACATGAATAAAAGGAGTGTAATGTGCCATTATCGAGACATAAAAACGGGCCCGCTAAGAATACCAGTGAAATTGCATCTAAAGCGGGTCATAGAAACACGGGCCATTACGATTAAGTCTATAGGATCCAGATCGATTACAGTTTAACTACTGCTCCTGGAGATGCCAGTGCATCAAAAATCAACTCAAATGCGAATTGCCTAGTTTAGAAGATTTGAGAAAAAGAAAAGGCAAAAACATAACATCACGTCATCACCACCACCACCCCCACCAGTCGCATCATCATAGACAAGCAAAACATCTTTCCTTCTTCTAATGACTATCTAAAATATACATTCATACAAAAATACGTGCATACTATGCTACCCCCTTAACGTCACGAATATCAAGTATCATACTCTTTTATGTATACACTTTTAATGTAATGTTTCAAAGAAAAGCATAATTTAAAGTGAAGATACATTAGTATTAGACAGGGAGCAACGACAAAAGGTTGTTTACATCGTCCCAGTCTTGACAAAAGCATTAGATTCCAAGAGTCAAGTATCAAAACATTCAGAATTGTGCATGGAAAAATAAATATATATGTTAGTTATTTCTTGGAGAAAATTTGTTGTGCAGAAAATCGAGCATATTAGTATTAAGGAGCTGAGCTGATATTATGATGAAGCACGGAAAATATAAAGAGTTGTGGATTTTTATCAGTTTATTACAATCGGATCAGCGTTGTATCGCTTCATGGCATCATATTCCAAAGCTAATGTTCGCATTTTCCTTTTCGATGGCAAAGCTCGTTTTTCTCGACGGAGGGATGAGAGCATCTTGTGAATCCCTGTACCGCTCAGTTTCCCATTAGGCCCGAATATTGATTCCACATAATGCTCAAAACTTTCCAGTCGAACTGTTGCCTGCCATGACATCCCACACATTTAGAAGAGTAAACAAATGACACACATTACCAGTAACAATATTATTATTATCTTGGAAGGATGAAGGAGTCTACGCTCAGCAGACGACGAGTTCAGGGAAAACAAAATTAAACACGTACTGCTCTACAGTACGGTACATTTCACACCCAAATCCATTCAAATTTGCTGATCTCCCACATAAAACCAAAATATGTGTGGGATTCAGCTCATCAGTCTACAGAAAAGGTGGCTTTTAAACTGGAAGCCACATAATATTACGGAAAAGTGTTTTGATAGTGTCACCCAATCGCATTCCATTCCCTAAACTCAAGGGCAACACAGTCAAAAAACCTTGACCATGTTCAAACGCAAATTATTCTCTTACCTCAAAAACGTTAATGGACTCTCCAAACAAATCCACAGTCAAGTTGAGAGAGGAGGATCGGGGTATGTATGAAAGCTGGGAGAAAATCAAATTATTGTCGAGACCCATTCCTGTCGCGTGAGTAGAAAAGGAGAGAATAAGTTTTCTTGTTGTAACATAAACATTCTTCGGATTTTAATCAACCATGCATTCCTACCAATGTTTCCATCCGGGTAGAATGCGGAAGCCTCAAAGTTTTTAGAAAATTGTCTAAAGTCTGTTCCGAACGGGTCATTGAATTTTTCATCGGCAACTAGTCCCTGTAGCTCGAGTTTGCTGGGCAGTGATGTTTCCTGAAGATTGCGAATGTAGCTTGAGACAAAGGACGTCACTGAAATCGGAGACGTTATGAATGCAGTTAAAATCACTGGAAATGGATATTGCGGATCCTGTTGCCCTGCACAGGCAAAATCTGTGTTTAACCTTGTCTCACTTGCTCCTTTCCCATAATCCTCTTGAGCCATCGAATTGTTGAATACGTGGGACATCTCATTATTGCCAAAAAAGCAGCAATTCTCACCTCGGCATCCTCCTGTTGATTTTCAAACAATGTGCGTAGTTCCGGATGACCATTCATTTCGGAGCAGGGCATTCGTCTGGAAAAATGAAATGTGGGGGCTTAGGTGTTGCATGCATGGGGTGTTATCCTAAAATATGCATGTATGATGTACCGATAAGCTTCGATAGCAGCAACTCTAACTTCTGCATTGTCGTTGGAGTGGATACAAGTTTGGAGGGCAGAATGTAGCTCCTGAGTTCGCATTCCAAAGTTCCCAATTCCTTTGAGGTACATTAGTACCTTTGTGTTGTTAGGACAGAATCATTTTGTTGGATTTAGATTAGCAGAGGATTTGGGTATGTTTGAGGTAGCTAACAAATGGTTATTTCATACAGTATTGCCTAGTTGCGTGTTTACCTGATCAACATTCTTACGCTGCTTAGTCGCACAGCCGGTTAGATTAAAGAATTTCTCATAAAGTCGCGTGAGAATTTGCACGGGTTGATGCTGGTCACAGGAGGCTGATGATGATGATGTTTGTTGTTGACGACAAAAGAAATGTGCCAATGAGGAGTAGCTGAGCAAAATGTTTGGATGGTTATCCCTCGCACGAAGGATTTGGAAAGTGGCTGCCATAAGATCCAAGTCCGGTTTAGGGATGAATGCTAGGGAGTTGATCCACGAGGAGATGGTTTCTCTTGGGGCATCTCCACTTAAAATCCTCTCTTTAATTACTCCAACGGAGGCTGCTGTACCAACGGCTTCCAAAATGTTATCAAAGAGAGACCTGCACAAACATAGTTTGATGTGTACTGACTGTACACATGAAAATACATACATCCCTGGTAGTTAAGTGCAGTGCATTAGTATCGTCGGGCAGGAGTATGAAAAAGGAAGAAAATTTCATTTTCCCCATCTCTTTTTAAGGAATTAAACAAGTTTAGTGAGAAGAAGAGAATAAAAGCAGCATTCTTAATTGGAATGCGCATCCTTCTCCTACCATTTACAGTACAGCTCATTCTTGAATGCAGTTGGCAGTGTGCGATTTGCCTTGTGCGGTTACCCACCCATTCTCTTCCAGAATGCAATCTTTTGTAGCACTCCATGCCTCAGTGCTTTGCCCAGGGGCAGCTGAGTGCACTCACCAATTGCCTGTACCCTATTCTGTAGATTTGCTTTCCTCTTCTTTTCACTATGTTTGTGTACATATTTTAGGCCTTTCCTTCATTAGATTTCCCATGATTGTCTCAAGAGAAGCTGATGCTCCTCCGGTGTGTTGAGGAGGGAGATGTAAGGAAATGCTTGAGTTTGTATCATTTTAAGGCGGAATAAAAAATAACCTTGGTGAACAGGAATGTATAGAACTTGCAGCAGGTCAAAGGTCACACATGGGTTATAAATATTTTCATTTTTTCACCATGGTTGACGTCGCCTAGACCATGATTTTGTTTAATGCTCAGTGAAATGTGCATCAATACTTCTGCTAAAAAAATACATCTTACCCTGAAGGTCATTTTGATTATGGGGGTACATACTCTCGACGTTTCTATGACCTATACCATATCGTTGGCGCGATAACCAAAATTCGATAAAAATTTCAATCCTGAGTAATTACACAATCTGAAATACAACATCTTACACTTTGAAAGATTTAAAGTTATATGACCTTTAACCTTAAGAGGTCACTCCTATTTAACCCATGTTCAGTCTGAGATTTTCTCGATCTAAGCAATTAATTGTCAAAACCGAGTTTTAGAATAGCTGTCATGCTGAGGGCATACACAGGAAGGGAACTACATTTCGAGTAACTTTCATCTTCGTTGCAAGTTAATAAAATGAAGAAAAGTGAGAGCAGTGCATCTTTTAAAGTTGTTAAGACTTTCCTCCAAATAATAGCATTACACGCAATTCATGCAGCTATTCCACTCATGCACATCTAAAATCACCCTTAAGTGATGGGATGCCATGTGAGGAGTTGAGTGTATCAAAGAGAATCCCTGTGTATGCCATCATCCCAAGCTACACCAACCAACCGTCATATTTTCTTTCTAATTCATGCATCCTTCTTTCATCGTTAACCTCATTTAATCACTGGAACATGGATCATTATGCAGATAAAAGAAACTCAAAAACCGAGTTGCACAAAAATTCATGTTTCCTGACTTTTCCCTTGTTACCTTCTAACAGCAACCTTCAAAATGCAGTACTCCCTCAACGCCCACCTTCCTTTTTTATATAATTTTTAGAATCTCAAACAAAAACAGGAACTGACAATAATGCAGCACAAGCTTTTCAATGGAAGCGGAAATTGGAAAAATATTATGACTTGAACCCACATTCAAATTACTTTCAGATTTTCTATGAAAAAAAGTGAGGTTTTGTTTACCTGTCTCCTTCGCAAATGGTTGAGGCTTCTCTTGAGATGTGAATCATATCCCGAGCGTCCAAACCTCGCAAAATCTCAACAAGAGAGTCGAATAGAGCTCCAGAATTTCGTTCTACATTCAGCTGCGGCCAAAAATAATTGCAAACACGATTTGTTAATGGAGAACTCAAGATTTACAGGAATCAAATAGCATACACTACACATTTGCCATATCGGTTAATTGGTTGGAGGTCTGTATTTGTGCTCTGTGGTGAGAATACGATCAGGCAGAGTTGCCCTTAATATTATTTTTTTTACAGAAGCTGAGCCTTTTGTATTTCCTTTCTGTGGGCTCACTTACGTTCTCTCAAAGCTATCAACTTATCTAGCTCCAAACCTAAGCGCTGGTGTGCGGTTTAATGCTTGGCAAATTAGAAGCATGCTTCACTAAACCTGTGTGTTTACCACAAAGAGACAAAAGACAAGGAGAAAGAGTGAAGTTGAGTGTATGGAGAAACAATTGCGGGTGTGTGTCTGTATATGTTATACATGTATAGTATGGGGAAAGTTGGAAATTGTGGTTTTAGGAGAAGAGAAGGGATGATAGAAGGTGAATAATGATTGGTAGCTGGATGTGTACCTTAACCGCTTGACAGAATTTGAAGAGAGCATTGGTAGCAGTGTTCAAGTCATTAGTAGTCGAACCGACACGATACTCATGGTGAAAGGAGAGGAACTCTCTTTTGGAAATTTGCCCATGACTCCTGCTAATTATTTCGGTGATATAAGGATCAGGCTTGTGAATTATGAGGAAAGTGCCACTACTTTCAATATCTTGCTCCACTCCAAGCTTCTGATTGTTTCCATCACTTTCCTCATCCTCATCCTCATCCCCGAAGTCATCCTCTAGCCCGAAACCATCATCATCACCACCACCAGCCATGTTCTTATCCACCTGCTCATCCTCAGTGCTGTTCCCTATCCTGCTGTACACTGCGATCAGGTCGAGATGCTGAGTGATGCTGACATGGACGCCGGAAACGCCTTTAGATACCGGCTTCAGTTGATGATGCTCCTGGCATTGGACCTCAACAATGAGATTTCGGTCTACAATTTGATTGCACTCACTCACCGACTCAACTATTGGTATTGATTGCTGCAACTGGATGGGAGAGAACGAGAAGATAATGGAACGTTAAACCTTAGTTTAAATCACAGGGGTAACATGCTATTCTCAAAGTATGCAAACATCACGTGAAGTCTAAAATTTCTGTCGCACAAGAACTGCATTTTGTTTTCAGAGAAAGTACAGCTCAACATGGAGCTTCCCGGAAGAAAAGTTTTGGGCAGGGAGAAAGACGAAAAATAAATCTATGTTGTAATAATAATAACTTTTATGTCACATGCAGAGCTTCATTCTCATATCAACTCTTTGTCATCCATCTTCTTTCTTTTTTAAGGAGTCACATGAATGCTCCTCCACAGGACATCATTTTTATGCAAAAAGAAAGAGGAAAGAGAAAAAAGTTTGTTTAAAAAACTTGGTTTGAAAATAACGCATTGCAGCTTAGGATATAGCTGGATATCCCATACTCAAGTTTTGTTCCTTGTGATTGTTGAAAAAATAGTAAACTTGGATGTGATGAGGTCCTACTGATTTTTACCTTGTTTCGTGTTTCCGAAAATGCAATATTTACTCTACAAAAATGTCTCATATGCCCTCACCAAGCCAAAAACATATTTTAATTGATTGTTCCAGCAAATGCATGCGGATACCTTTCCGAAAGTATAAGGTGTTCCTTGGATCGCCGAAAAGATTCCATGTTTGTCTCCACAAGAACGTATATCTTTGATCCTTTCAATTGTCAATGTGCTCGATGTTGCTTCGCCCAATCGATATTCTACTTTGCATTTCCCGTTCACATCATTCTGTACACAAATAAATTTACGTTCCCAATAATTTGTGGTTGTACCTTTCACCTTTACAGTTTCAAGCGTTCTCTGATATTCTGACCTCGTAACTTTTATGCTCCAGGTCTAATCTCCTCATTGTATTCTGGAAAGCAGACAAAAATCCTCGTTTAATGTTCAAAACCCAAGCCGCTTCCTCCTCTTGTGGGCATAACTCTTCAATGAGTCCGTCAGCAAATGAGAATCTGTAAATGTCAATTAAAACAGGAATGTATAAGGGTCTGGTTAGACAATGAGTTTTTCTTCATCATAAATGTAAATAGAATACATAAAAGGTAAAATAAAATCGATGTTTCACAAAGTATAAAGTTTTTTTTCATAAAATGTTTTGTAGTATCCAAGTTTTTTATCTTTCTGGTTTGAAAAATACTACTTAGAATCGACTTGAGACTTTCTTAATTTAATGTACGTAAGATGAAAACACTAATTTAGAGCAATTGTTTTAAATCTAGATACAGAAGCAATAGGTACAAAACATTACGTCTTGGCATCACTTTTATATTCATTGTGTACCGAGTTTATTCAATATTTGCGCATTGACTCAAAGTTTAACTCAACCTCGTCGTTTTTGCCTACACACGTGATTTTCTACAGTAAATCGAGATTCTCGTTTTATGCAGCTTGAAACTATTAGTATAAGCAATCCAGTACAGCCGAGATGAACAACTACAGTTAAATAGAAAGATACGTAAGAGAAATTCACATTTCGAATGAGTTGGTTGCATCATCCAGGAGTCTGTTTCAAGTTACAAGTAGAAACGTCATTTTGTAGAGAATTCCGGAGAGAAGAATGCCTAATTAGGCCAGGCGAGAATAGAACTTTCTAGTTATTATGTACATCTAGCTACATATTAACAGACTTTTAGTGTCGTCTGTCTTCCTCCTGTCTGCGAGTGAATAAATTTAGAACCGGTTGACTTTTTGAAATTATAATTTTACTTATTAATAAACCTGGTAACACAGGAATGTAAAAAACTGACAACTTGGGGCATACAGACCATCAAGGAAAACTTATATAAACGGCATTCTTTGATTTCAAAATTTGTCGCGTGGAAAACCCCAATAAGAAAATCTGAATGTGCTCAAATGTCAAGGTTATTTGACTTTTTAAACGACAGACTTGACATATATGAAAGTTATGGTCATTTTGTAATTTTTAACGCAGGAAATTAGAGGTTACAAATTCCGTAATAGAATTCCCTGAAGATGCATCTTTACATCTTGATTGGCTGGTTTTCATTCTGCTTAGGCTAAATATCTATTGTATTGTTTCCTGACATGGATATCCATATCATTCAAAATCTAAAATAATACTTATTTAGATGAAATCCAATTCAGTTGGATTTGACTAGTTTTTGAAGTTATATTAGCAAAGAACATTTTCGGACCGTTTCGATATGCACACGTACCGAAGTGGAAACTGCTCCAGTGAGTTTTTGAAGGTTTCTCTTGTGCGAGCTCTCGTCAAGTGGTGCTTACGAATGTCATCCTGTCCACTTGGCAAGACGGATTGCCATAGCTCCACATCTGTCATCTAAAAAATATGAGTACTGTTGAGGGAACTGCGAGACAGGCATCTTTTCATATAATTTGTCCATACACATGTATTCAAAGTGTAAGTATGCATCACTTTGGAAAAAAATCATTTTCATTGCAGTTTAGAACTTTCCCTTCCCATGAGTAATTATACGGGATTCCTATACATTTCCATTGAAACAGAATGCGCTCTAGTTCCTAAACTTAAAGTAGAAAAAAGTGCAGAAGGGACGAAGAGGAAAAGTTTTTGTAATCTTGAAAATTGTTTAAAAATGATTCTTGTCTGCTTGACATTTTCATGAGGATAGGTGCTACGTATTTCATTGTAGCGCAGTTCCAGTTTGTGATTGTATATGTGAATGACAGCACTTACATATAAAATAGCATCACACGGAGTCAAAAATCGTATGGTTGTGTTGGCAGAGAAATGTAGTCCAGAACCCTCTGATGGTCCTTCATCGACGGCGATTGTCGAGTTTACGACGTACAAATAATTGTAGAAGCTATCCGGCTTGTACTGAAACTTGAAATCACGAGGTTTTCCCGACAAATCACCTAATATCAGGAATATAGTATGCATTGTACGTACATTAGTGTTAGATAAATGCAGCTACGTAATTATTGAAAAGGCATGCACGAAAGCTCCGTTGTGATCTATGTACATTGGGCTAATACCTTTACATTGCATTGGTCCACATGTGTCGGAACTTCGAGTTGGATCTGCAAGTTTATTAAATCTATTCTGTTCATTCATTCAATTATAATCATTTCCTCAGCAAATACATAGTAGGCAGCGTTTCGTCAACTTTGACAAGTCTGGATAACCAAGCACTGTAGCTGCATGACATACTTAATTTCGTCCGCAACAAAGTTACTTCTTCTCATCTCATCGCTCTTTTAATCATCGAATTTTTTGCTCATTTCATAACTTACAAAGACAAAAACTTTTTCAACACTGAGAAAAAGAACAATCATGCACGTATCTAACTTGCTTTCTCTGTCTTTTAACTCAAGTAATCAAATACGAACCTTTTTTTTACAAAGAGTGTGTGACTTCAAACTATTTTTAGCAAGAAGATGATGGTTATGAAATTCACATGCAAGTAGGCTGTAATAAGCGCTTGGAAAGAGGTGAAACTGGTGAGGTGGTGGTTGCAAGTTGTAACACTAAAAAGGAGAACCAAGTCAATGAATGAGAGAATCCGTTGGACCCCTTTATCCCATCCGTTTAAGCTATGTGAGGATTTCAGATGAAAAAATGTATGGAAAGACACGAGAAATCGAAGCTTTGTGAAAGTATGTCTGTATTTTTTGGGCAAAGTGCTAAAATAAGCACCTAAATAGTATAGATATAGTTGACTAGTAGCGGAACTCAAGGCCAGAGGAGTTGTAAGTTGTAGCATTATCATGAAAAACTTTTATGGCCGTTTATCCTCTTTACTTCTTATGATAATAGTGGTTGGCAACGAACGGAGAATAAATGTGAACAACGTCATAATATAATAAAATAAACCCATACAAACCAGTTGTACTAACTTTGCCTTTGTAGTTAAGTTAGGAGTAATGGAATTACAATGCATACGTATATATTTCACGAAAAATCAAATCATGAATGGAAAATGTACACCGATGCAAAAAAAAATCTTAAAGATCTGATAGGTTGTTATGTGATCGTCGAAGTTTTTAGATAAAAGATTTGTAGAACTAGGAATGACAGCTATATTTTGAAGTCACCTTTTAAAGCCAGCAGTTTCATTTACAGTTGTGCAAAAAACCAAATTATAAGCTAGCCTACCGAAGGTTAGGTAAAAATACTGTGTAAAAGGTTGTCACACCTATGACTTAATTATTACTTCACTTTCTTACTGACTGTTCTGAGAAAATAATGTGAATTTGAAGAGAAAGTCTGTCACTCATTTTCATTCACCCTTATCAATTCACATATACATTTTCACACATTTCACTCATCATTTGTGATTGACTAATCTTTGCAACTGCAATAATATGCAATGATGAGTGATGTGGACGTGACACGCCAGCATGATACGCTTTTGGTTCATATTAAATAAAAATGTATACTGCAACTTTCAACTGTAAAAAAAATTACTTTACGAGGATTTTTGCCCACCCATTAACTGTCAGACTGTTATCTTAACCATACATTGTTAGTGTGATACATTTTTCATTGTGATTTCAAGGAATGCACATATATCGTGTCTGTGTCTATCCATCAGTCTGTCTAACTTACTCAAGCTGATTGTAAACGAAGCCTGTGTCAGTCCTCATACTATTAATTCGGTATTGTACACTGTACTGTATTGTAGGTCAAGGATAATCATACAGTTTCAATTTCCAGCTTTTTATACTAAAGTTGAGTCTGTTCTTGATAGCGTTTCCATTTCACACTACATCCATGTATGGTCATAATATACAACAGTGTAAAACTCGGTCAGAAATATACTATTTGACTTGGTGTCTGACATGTTTGCAATTATATGGTGTAAACTCGCGTAGTCTTGACTTTTGAAAAACAACGGTCATAAAAATAAGGTGTACATTAGATGTTAGCTGTCAGAAGGGAATGGAATATGTACATTATTGAGATGTATGTATTGTATCATCTCGTCGACATCACCAATACAAAGAAAGGGAGATCAATAGAACATGGAAAACCTGTTTAAAATCCCGGTTGTCATCCTCTCTTCTCTTCTCATCGGTTGACTAGAACTAGAGTAAAGAAGAGGAAGAGAGATTGTAAAAGATCTCAGTCACTCAGTTGGAAACGAGACAAAAAGAGTTGTGGAGCCAACACTCATCTTCCTTTTCCTTTCCTTCGAAACTCTTACCATTATCCTTCACTATCAGTATTTCTTGTTGCATAACATGTCTCAATTGTCTCACTCGACTCAACTCATCTCAGCAAAGCTAACATTTCAATCTCCAACCAAGCCAAATGGAGCAAGCGTGAATGTGTATGGATGTATGTATACAAAACTAAACTTACTCGCAAGAGAAAAGGTTGGCAAGTTGATAAGACAAAAGGTAACAATTGCATGGGAAAGAATGATGATGCGTCTCATCCTCCGGTGAGATCCTCCAAGGAACCCTTTTGAGATACGCCATCTCCTATTCTCACTTTCTACATGTTCATAGCGTCTCAACATTTGAGAATTTCCTCCACTCAAAATTGTATCGACATGAGGAGACCTTGAAGCTCCAGTAGTAGAACCACTGCTTCTTCTCATATCTACAAGGGAGAGTTGTGCATTAGAGTGCCACGTTCTTTCAATACCTTGTCCACCACCGTCAATACTAACAACACCGCCAGCATTACTTGTGGAACAAGTCCTTTGATAATTGCACGGAATTTGCGTTGTTGTTTTTGTTGTTGGCATTTTTCCTCTTCTCCTTTCTCTCCCTGCTTCTCCCATGAAAATCAGTGAAACATTATCGATGCACGAAAATGCACTTTGGTAGACAGTCGATATCATCGTCGAGATTAGGAGAGAGCATTTTGTCAGGAGTAGACGGACGTGCTCCCTTTTCATGTTTTCTTTCACCATTCTTTCCTTTCCCTTTGGAAAAAAGGAGGAAAGCACACTCAATATAATACCTTTGCTCAAACTAATAGAAAAACGTAGTTTCCGAGAGTCACTTCCAATTGACTTGCATATGTTGGGAGCTCACTCATTTCTTGCTACATTGTCACACATAACGTAACATTATTGATGCGCAGTGTGCTTGTCCCATCGTCCTCATCCACTAGCACAACTTTTTTGCATCTCCTTTTCCAGTAGATTGCAACAAAACAGCAAAGGGCTCTTCCTACAAAAAATATTTAAGAGTCCTTTCCAATTGTCATCGTAACGCAAGGCCTTGAGTGGTGCAGAGACGAGTTTTTACAACACACATCAACATGATTCACTTCACAAACAAAATACTATTTGATGAAGGACCTATAAACACAAGAAATTGGGAAGCAGCAGAATGTCTTCAAATCATCCCTTTTTCATTGTTCAGCACAAACATACATCTGTCTATTGTCATATGTACCCAGTTGGAATGTGTATGCTCACGGTGACGGAAGGGAAGAGAAAGGAAACAAAATAGATTCTTGTGTATATTTCCCGTTATTTCTCCGTTTACTTGTCGCCTTGACAAATCAGTCTTCCAATCCAATTTCCTTAACTAGACGACGAGCAAAAAGTGATGGGAGATAAGAAGAAGGGAGAAAAGGAACTGGGCTGACGATGGGAAGCATTCACAGAAAAGAATTTTGATTCCACAATGTGCCAGGCTAGTTCCAAAGAAACTGCTCACCAGCTCCAACACAAACCCTGTAAATATATGTATGTATGCTCAAGCTTTCAAACAAAATGACGATTGTTGGTGGATCGAATGAAAATTTCAATTTATCTCAAAGGGGCAACTTTCACAGTGGCGAGCTCCGCAAAATGTTATAAGAAGCAGAATATGTTGGCAGTTTTCATAAGAGTATTAACTGGAATTGGTTCGTGGAGTAACCAATGAACTTTATACACATAATTTTTACACTTTATAAACGCAGGAATGAATCCATTTAATGTCAATCAGGAAGTACCTTGGTAAAATATATTTGCAAACGCAATTTAAACGTGATACCCATTAATTTTGCGTAACTGAAGCTCACTGGCATAACTTTCTTGAAAATGAACATGTCACTCTCACGGTATCAATACTATCAACCCATTTCGACCCATAGATGCTGAATTGGAAGTATTCACTCCTTTTCTTGACGTCTAATATGCTGATATTTTCCGCCAACTTATTGACATATGAAACGTAACACCCTTATTCCATTTTCTTCGAAAATATAAAGGCAAAGGACGAATAGACCTGATCTATGTGTGTAGTTGGCCACACATGGACTATTTAATCTCCACCGCGGACGTATAAGCACTGAACGTAATGAAATTGATAAGGGGAGGTCAGACGATGACATCAAAAAATGATGATGTAGAGTGACAACAAATGACTCAAACCTCTTTAGTTCATGGAATTGTGGTGAAGATAGAGTGTAAGAAATGTTGTTATAATATGTAACTGCCTCTGCTGGAATTAAAAATGCTCAAGATGAATACACCTCATTGAAATTGTATCCTCGGATACATTTGAACGCCCCTCTATTATCAAAAATGTTGGTATTTGTGCCTCTCGCTTAAAGTGATTCTGTTTATAGCCCGTTCAGCTTTGCTAATTCTACAAATACATGACAACGACATGACTTGGTCGAGGGTGAAAGGTCGATTCCAAATGAATGGTGTAATTATATCATGGTCAACACATTCAATCCAACACTGATTTTCTTGTGTTTGCATAAGTTAGCTTTGATTTGAGGGAAAATGTCATTGATTATCGATTATGTAGTGCACACAAGTAGTGCCAAGGCATTGATTTCATTGGGTTAATGTTTGATATACTTTTGTAAAGTGGGACATAAAGTGTCGTCTTTTCATATGTGAGGTTGGCCTGTTGGAGATACGAAGTTGATCAGGTTGCATAAGGCATGCGGTATGCGTGTGAATGACAAGTTAACTGTGGCATTAAACTAGAGATTATTGCAACGGGCTGGAAATCGAAAAAATCAGCGCAAATGTAAGTTCTGTTGCAACCTATACTAATCAACAGGATAAATACCAGAATGAAAATGTGCTGATTTTGTTTCAGAATCATCCTATTTAACTATTTATACATGCTCAGCATCGACATTTAGATAAATAGTTGACTTTGAGTCGCAGCGGCAGCAATAAGACTGGTTTGCGTACGATCTTCGCTTGTCGTTTCTATATTTTTTATGTAGCACTGCATTGGATTTCTCAGAGAGGACCATTTAGAAAAAGAAAGTAATATCTGATAAACGCTCCTTTCCGTGTATTTAGTTATCAAAACGGAGTAGGTCGTAAGTACAATTATTATTATGAATGATGGGCTGGGTAGAATAATAGTGCTTTCTTTAATCTTTGACTAAGCAGTATCTCTGGTCACGGGTGATAAACTTGATGAAAAGTTAACATTTTTTAATGTCTCAATAATCGTTACTGTAGCTCTAGCTTAAATGTCAATACCAGATGAGAGCCGTACCTGAAACTTCTCGAATGACTTGAAACGTTTGAACAAATTTCGGGATTTTAATGAAAAAGACTTATCAAGCTCCAGAATACAAGTCCATATTACTGAGAACTGGTCAAATGAGTAGTCTTACTGTGTTAAAACTTTCAATTTAATAAGTGTTTTCTTCATGAAAGGGACAATTGTAATGTAGTAGTGTAAGGAGTCGACATGTGTGGCATACTGTGATTAAATTTAGTGGTAGCTACATTTCCACAGAAAAGGTTTTTACCAATGTTGAAAAGATGTTCGGACGTTGCGTTAAGAGTTTAGAGGTTCATGCCCACGTTAACATTTATACATGCACAAGTCATTTACATATCTACCATCTATATGTTGCATGTATAGCGGAGATATGCTTTTATTACTTTAAAATGTTGGGTCTTACTTTTATCATAGCCAAGCTCAAATAGCGGATGTGGATCCGTGGAATATTTAGTTTACTTGGTTATGGTGGTATACATATTATTGTAACATTATCATTATTCTGATTGCATTGCATGCATGTTGGCCTGGCTCTGTGTCTCAAGGTTAAGTATGTGTAAATGCTTCCCGTTTCATTTTATTTACCTGTGTTCTCATTCCAACAGTTAAAATCCACTTTCACTTCCATCCTCTCAATCTCGTCCAACTCCCAACTCGTCGTTTTGAAGCACGCGAAAATAATTAAAATCAATAGCTCCCTCCCTCATTTTCTTTTCTTGTGTCATGTGTGTTTGTAAATGTTCTTAATTCACCCACCGCACAACATGTATGTATAAAAAAATTCCTTGGCTTGGTCTGGTCTCGCCGGCAGCAGAAAGGTCAAGTTGTTAGCCCCCACCACGCAATTACTTCGTTTCACTTTGAGATTATGCTTTGTAGAGTGTAAAGATACGTTGCTGATAATTACCTCACATAATTATGATTATGTTTTTGATGAATAATAATAAGCACAACTGAATGGGAAATGAGGTGTAGTACTTACTCATGCTTAAATATTTTTGAGGTAGCATAAGTAAACATTTTTCCTTTGTGACCTTCAGTTCTTACTCTACTGCAAAAATTGTAAATGGTATTATGTGTGGTTTTGTTGAGCAACAATTTTTTGCTGCTGCACAATCGGCTTGGCTTACCTTGGCCGCTGCTCTGCATGTAAAGTAAATTGAAAGATGAACTGGTATTATTACGGCGGTATGAAATGAAATAATGAATAAGTCAATGCAATGCTTTCTTTGTTTTTGTATAGGTACATAATAATGTTTTAACTCGGTTTTATTGTATTTACAGCAATGTGACATGCCATTATCATCATTTTTAACATACACAACAATATGGTTTTTCTCCAATTCTTTTGTCCCAAAAAACCTGTTTATTAAGTGACAACAAAACAACTCAAAGATCTAAAATTTGTTTACTAACTTTCATTATCTTAGCTTAATTCTTAGCATAACATTAGCATTATTGATACAATGGTTGTATCATGTAACTTGTCCTAGTCTTAAAGTAAACAGTGGTACAAGTTAACACCTTCTTTATAGAAAACGTCCATCTAAGTAGTATACATACACGAAATCTTACAATAAGCTGCTAACAGTATCATAACATTATTAAACCAGTATGTATTACGTATTTTTAGTACTACCTATTTTACCTGTTAAGTAGAACCTTAATTTTAGTTCCCTTCCCTACCACCTACGTATATTAATGCCAATTCCTTTCCATCAATTGTCAATTGTCCACATAGACTAATTAGCACTTTATACCAGGAGCATATTCAACATCATGGTTACATTTTCATTCCTTCAAACATCATGCTAGACGTTTCGTTTCAAGATAACCAGGATTTGGGGCACACTGAAACGCATTTTTCATGTAGAAATTGCAATGTTTCTAATCAATATAAATTTGATAGTAGTATTATCTTACGCTATTGTTTTATGTATTCATTAGATATTACTTTAAAATTTTCTAACCATTTTTATCATATTAGTGATATTCCATTGAAATAGATCAGTTCTTTGTTTTCCTCATCTTAAAAGGAGTCAAAAAAACGTGCTATGCAATCTTTTTTACGTATCAATATAATTCACATTTCGTGTCTCTCTTTAAATCTACCTTGATGCTAATTAATTCCTAACTCCTCTAAGCAACCGCAAATAGTTGTGATATATATTAAACCCAAATAAACAAATAAACTTTTTCTTATCTTCTAATGCACTTAAATATATTATTTGCTTATCTTATAATACAAGTAGTATACCTCAAACAATAAATAATATGTCAAACTGCTGAAAAGCACTATAAATATAATAATATTATGGTGATAAACAACATGAGATTTAATTCTATGCGTGCAATCATATGCTATGTATGTACGTATGTAATGTATTTATTATTCTTAACATTAATCGTTTACTTTCTTCTCCCACAGTGTTTTGGAAAAGATGGGGGTACTTATTCATCTTCATCATCAGCATCATCATCATCATTAAATAGTTTTATTATAGTTAAGATCATCAGCATTGTATAGTTATTAGGCATTCTCATCTTTAACCAGTTAGTTTTCTTGTCTTGTTTTTTTTCAAATTAAATCCAAATGTGACATCCCGTCTTGTTATGCTGCTCCTAACTTCTAACGATTGGTAATAACTAGTATTCTACATTGTCTTACCCTCCTACCTATTGTCATAACTACCTACTACTTACTAATTATTTCAATTTTTGTCCGACAAAAAGGAAATGTGTTTGTCTACAGGTACATTTATATAATATGTTGCTTTGCTACTAGAAAAAAGTGAGTTGCTATTTTTTGCATTCCTAGCTTTATTTCATATTTGTGTCATGCTCCTTCGGCTTCCTGCTCGAGTCCCTCCATAACTACACTCCATTCTATTGGTATTGTGTTGTTTGAAAAGGGTTTAAATATTTGTATGAAACCTGTTTTTTCCATTATCTTTTTAATAGAAATATAAATTGTTTATTACGTCTTGCCAGAAAAAGTTCTTTTATAAATCGGAGTGAGATGTAAGAGCGAAATTAGTTCTCTTGTATTTATATGTAATATTAATCATATCATTTCTCCATTGTTTTACCTGTTACTACCCATCCGTGCTTAAGTATTCGCACATTATTATTATCTAAAAAAATCATTGATCATATTCATGTACACGAACTTATTGCATAGTAGTAGTAGTATGTGTTCATCCCAAAATGTACAAATATAATATGTTCTCTAAGCACCAAAAAACTACTCGTTATATGTAGGATATATAATGTAATATAGTTTTATATGTATGTTACTATGGAGTTTTTCCTTTGACTCTCCGACTCCCCATTATTTACATGGATAGGAGGCTCGATTATGTTGTAAATCAGGCAACGAAAAAAATTAAATAATGGTTTTTACGATCTTTCTAACTTAATGTTTTACCTTTTCGTCGTTGTTGCGTTCCATTCAAAAATTCGTGTTGTACCATAGCCGTAAGAAATGAGGATTAGAAAAGTAAATATTCATTTCTTATCTTCATAATATGGGTTGAAGAGATTATCTAAATAATTTTCTTCGATGCACAGTGTACTCAACAGTACATATATTGCAACAATAATATGAGGAGATGAGGGTTTTACGTGTACTCCTACATACATGTTTTTTCGACAATAATATGAAATTCATTCGCCGACATGTGAAATGTTTGGAATGGTGAAGACTATCACTGCTTTAGTAAAATTTCTAGCAACTAAAATTTCGAATAGACAAAAGTGTGCCTCTTCTTGCGGGTTTTTAAAACAAAGTGAATGAAATAACATGTAATAAATTTGATGCCATTTTGTGTCAATGAGTATGGAAATTAAACATGTCTTGACTCTGGTGTTTGGGGGCAAAGTGACAAATCTAAAATCAACCAATTTGCAAAAAGCTAAATTTCACGTACCTGCCTGGTGAATAAACTAGTAAATATTTACAAAAGTTGAAAATGTAGGCAAACAATTGTTATTTCTAGCAGTAAAATTGTTACTCATTAGATGAGAAAATAGTGTGTGTGTATCTGCATATGAAACTAATCGTAAGTAGAATCAGTTGAAATGATATGCGTTGGTTAAATTAAAACAATTACATTCTAATGCTGCTACTGATTTTATGGAAAACTCCCGCTTAAAGATTGGTTTGTAAATTTACGTGGATTAAATTCACTTTTTCTGTTCTTTTGGCGTATGTTCCTCAAATATTCAATAATACCTACTTCAGCATTCTGATTATGTATTAAATTCGACTATGGAAACGACTTCAGCAAACAACGTATTTTCTATAATATCTTGTTTAAGTGCAACTTCTGTATACGATTTACATTTGGTTGTAAGTATAACAAGTGTTGCTTTTATGTATTTATGAGAAATATGCGAGAAAATCTGTTATTATCCCTTCATTAAATGTTTACAATAAGTTGCAAATATTATTGTGCTTCCATGGATAAATTGTGTCCATTCCTTTCTGCTCTATTATAATGTTCACTACAATTATTCTAAGTAGTTAATTGATTAAGGGTATTTATGTTATATTCATTTTTTTCTTTGGGATAATCCAACACCGCATAAACATCTTCATCATATTTACACGTTGCACACACTTTCCCTTCTTTTTGAGAGCAGTTCCCTTGGTCATATAATACATACCTACCCATATATTCGTATAGCGATGCATATTATTCACCAAGAGAAAATGTCCACCAAAGTAATTTTGCTGTGCTGTAAAACTGATTATTCCTTAAATGTTCTTAATGTCATGATGCTATTATGTTCTGATTCTAAAAAGTATATTTTGTGTAGCGTGACTTAAAGTAACATGACATTTTGTATGTTGGAGAAAATAAAGTATGCGACTTATCATTTTTTAAATTTAACTTGTTTATTTAAACAATATGCTCCGTGCTACCCATATAATTTCTACTTTGCTTTGTTTTTTCAATTTGCTTTACCCGCGTGTCATGTTGAAAATTATTCAAAAAAATACCAAAAATATGTAAATTAGCTTGGATAAGCAATTAGAAGAATCAAGAGTAATCAACTCATTTATAATTCTGCCTAACAAAAATAGTAGAAACTCCGTAAAGGATTGACGACGATTATGAGTATTTGCAAAAAGCAACTCTCCACCTAATAGCTTTGTACAGTGGATATTATGACGTAATACAATAGCACCCACAAAAACTCGTTTGATTATTTGCTTTAAATTAAACCCGTGTCCTTTTCCTATGTATAGCTGATTTAGTGTGCACGAGTCTATTTTTGTGTAACGGTAGAATATATATATATAGTATTTATTGCAACTTGGCAAATTATAACGGCATTTCTAGACCCTGACCAGACTGATGATGGAACGATTGAAACTGAAATTCAATCTGTTCGCTAGCACTCTATATAATGTCTTCTGTCATTTTATGATAGCATTATTTCAATAACAAGAATAATAGTTATTTTATTTAAAAAATCTCAGAAAAGATGCAGAAACGATAGTGGCCAAATAACACGAGCAGTATAGCCATCGTACGTAGCATGCTTATAGCTTCATGATTAATCACCTAGACCGAGAACTAAGTTCGCCAAAACCTAATGGACTGATAAAAGAACCATGACTACAGTAGGGTACAATATAATTGGTACTATCAACTATCAGCACCGTTTAAAGTCCATTTCCCCATTAATTTAGTTTAGGTGGAGATAGAAGAACCAAAAATATTATTGCGTTGCTGTCTGATTAAATATTAGAAAAAAATAGTAAACCCAAGTTGGGGAGTAGTAACAAAATGCCTAAATGTATTTACAGATAAATACTATGGAATATTAGTTAGTGGTTGGTTTAAAAATCTTGAAATGTAAGTCTCAATTTCAAATATTGCCTTAGATTCTGAGTCTCTAACAATCAGTAACGTTTCCTTGTGAAGGTTTAGGGTAGAGAAATTCTGGCATTAAAGAAAAGTACATTCTCATAACATAATATTTACATACAATGCACAACTAGTAACGATAAGTGTACATAAGAACTGTTGCAGTTGCAATGTAAACATTGTACTTTATTTATATGTGAAACAAGATCATAAACGAGCGAGGGAAACAGGGACGGATTTAGGAATAAGATTTGACCTTGTATACTTTTCTAATACAGTTTGATCTGCCTGCTTGCATACTGCTAAATAAAGAAAAGGTCATGCTCCACTCCACCATTTCAACCTCTGCTACGTTCTCCATTTCTAGGAAATTAAAGACCTAATTTTAATGATGCACTATGGAAAATACTACAACACTTAAAACAATTTTCACGATTGATTATTATCATTGAAGTAATTGTCACTCAAGAAAATCGACGGAGGGTCGAATGAATGTTTGTTTGTATAATCATGTCATGTTCAGATGTTAGGGAAATGCATGTGAATCTGTTTTATTCCAAGATATTTTTCATAAAAATTATTGTGATGCAGAAAAAAGGGGCATCGCCACATCCTAATTATAATAAAGCGTAAGTTTTATAGTGGTAGTGATGGGTTTGATAAAAAGAAGTGTGTCTATATTCATGGTGTAGTAACATAGCTGTGCCATGTGCACGCACATCTCTAATGTAATGTATCCATGCATTTCTGTAATACGTAAATAATCAGTTTCGATACTGTTTCTTATACAGAAATATAATATATATAGATGAAGATATATATATGTATATAGTAAATATCTTTTGAAAATGATATAGTTATGTACATGATGATAGGATGAAGACTAGGAGGATATTATTATTTAGAGAAGATAGTTCTGTTCTTAAACGATGAGAATACGAGAGAATAAAAAGGAATGACCTTAAAGAGTATAGGTGATTATCATGACAAGTCCACTCCACTCACTGGGTAATAGGATGTTTTCGACGTTGAGTTTGTTTGCGTCGGTGTTGTTCTTCTGCTTTTTGTTATCGACGTGGTCATGATCATCGTCGAGGTTGTCGGCGCCAGATTTGATGATGACGAACCTGACTGAAGAAGTAGTGTTGAAGGGAAGGGAGGGACTAGCTGTCCAGCAGCTTGATGATAACTTCGTTGCTTTTGATTATGACTAGTAGTACTAGAAGTATTGTTGCTTTGGAGGAGTCTATGACGGCTGAGGAGTGGTGATATTGACACGGATGCCAGTAGAAAGAGATGTATGTAGCTGGCAGCCGCGTGAATCGTAGCCACGAGCAAAATGAGGCTACAAGGATTGGCAACGAGGCTATTGAACAAGGCAAATGTTGACTGAGCTGAGGACTCAATGTCGGGAGTGTTATTCTCTGTGCTTGCTACTTTAAGTATTGAAAGCAAGGGATGGTGACGAATCAGAGGATGCTGCTTGTCAATCAAGGTCTCTAACACGTTTAATGCAGGAAGACACTTTTTCTATACAATTGGAAAAACAATGCAAAAACACTCTGTTGGATTATGATTGCATATCATACAGTTCCCATACATAAATCATGTTTGAGCTTCAATGGGGCATTGTGAGACTATCATTAAAAAGATAGAAAATAAGTGAAAGTGAGCGCAAAAAGAAAGCCGGAGTATAGTGAAGTATTATTACCTTCTCCAAAATGAATGACTGGCCGCTAGGCTGCCTGGTTCTTGAATCTGCGAATTCCTCCTCCGCTAACGTTGCGTTGATGATAATATTCTCCCCCTCAATTTTGTAAAGACCCAGCTGACAATCAGTCTGCAAACAAATTTAAATAATGTTCAAAATGCTTCACAAAAACACAATGCTCATGAAGACAATCGGCAAAAACGCCAACCACTCATTCGAACCATGTGCCTTCTTCTATATTGACCGGTGTATCGTCTAGTTACTTCATGTATTTCATAACGAGCATGAGAGTGAAAAATCTTACAGCATTGAGACTCCTCAAGTCTTCCAGGGCTGGGTCATCCTCATCCTCAGGGTAAAAGAAGTGGTGGTTAGTTTCTGGAGAGACGAGTTCTTGAAGGGCCGCCACCACATCCCGCACAGATAGTTTGGTGTGCTTCTTCAACACAGATTCGTCCAACATGGAGTAGCCAAGAAATAGAAATACTCCATTCGCCAATGTGTACGTACCTAATAAATTCATAGTCAACAACACGTGCTTAATGAACAGTGTACTTATTCCCAAGTGAGAATTCAAACTTACTTAAAGCCTCAAATATGAACATTTTAGTTTTAGTCATGACAACTGACAACTTTCTCTAACAATAAACCTACGTAATCAATAGTCGCAAAACATTAAAATTAATTAAAAAAGGTAACGCGTTGTAGTTTCTGGCAGTATGTATGTAGTTTGTAATAGTACTGCAGCATTCGGGATTTCTTAACACGAAAGTGTACCAATGTACCTATATAAACATGTTTTTTTTGTCGCTCGTATATTTATTCACAATCAATATTGTAATGCAATGCACTTTCACGTGCTACTCAGCTGCAAAACATGAAAAAACTCGAAGCTCAGCTCCAGCTGTATAACATAAAGTCAGAACCAGCAAAGCAATAGTTTATTTCCCACACACACTCCTCCTAATCTGTATTTAAATTCGACTACCTATGCAGTCATAAGTGACACGTATTTTTTACAGTATGTTTTCATAATGGCAACACACTTTCAGTCTCACCTGGAGAATAAATTCTTTATTAACAATCTACAAAGAAGTATATATACACGGAGATTAGCCCATAGCAAAACATTTTTTTTGTTCCCATGGACTTATTTTTATTTCTGTTCATTCCTAACAAGAATCCAAAACTGTATCAAAGAATTGAGGAACTCATATGTAATTTTTAAGCACCCACGCACCAGTGAATATTTACTTGATACCAGGAATTGCTTTACTTTTTGTTTGAAGTCATTCAAAGCAGGTCCACTTGGTTAATTTATAACACAGGCGCTGTTATTTCGATCCATGCTTACTGATTTACACCAGTCTAATTGCCAAACTCAAAATTTCTGCGTATGGTGCAATAAATAATATATAACGGTGTAGACTGAAAAGCGTGACTGTTGTTAACAACGAGGTATAGACTGCACGGAAGTCAAGTCTAAAAAATACATGACTTTACATTCCCTTCCCTCCCAACTTCCTCAAGGGCACCAAACCATATGTTATCAAATTACGTTGCTGGGAGGTATGCAAATGCATGGCAAAAGCACTTCTCAACTTCTTCTTATGAAGCTTAACTGTGAGGAAAAAGCAGGAGAAATGTCACTTTCTTCCTCCCTCGCTGCTATCTGTAGACATGAATATTATGTAAAAGTGTTTATAATTTTTTGCCAAGAGTGTGTGGTTACTCTGCTAACTGCAAACACATGTTTTGGCTCTGGGCTACACATTGGACAGGGTTATGAATGGATTTCGAACATGAGAGTTGACGAATAGGTTGAAAATCGGAAGCTCTTAAAAAACACACACGCCACATGTGTCCAAACTCCTTACACGGTCATTCTGCTCTTCCTGAGCAGGAAAGGTGAAGTGTGCGCACCGACTTTTCTCGAAGGTCGTATATACCTATCCACCTATTTGTCATTTGGAAAAATTTACATGAGCATTTTGTGTAAAGTAGTTAACATTCAGAGGGGGCTATTGACATTGTCGCGATAAAAAAAATACAATACACTTTTATATAATATGCAACAAATTGTTAGTTTGTGACATTCATGGTGCATGAACAAATTTATGGTCACAGCCAATTTCACCAACAACACACCAGTCATTATCGAATCTTACTTTCTTTACCTTTTTCCGCATGACCAAACGGAGGGGTCAACACTCTGGAGCTATTTGTAATGTGTGGTTGCTATTTTTTTGAAGAATGACAATGAACAAATTCCTTTCTATAAAATGTTGGAAATGTGCTGCTACTTCCACATCCTATACTACCTTTTTGATAAGTCATCAAGATTTTGATAAATGTACCCATTTTGCATGATGGGGCGGAGAGATAATGTATTTAATGATGTTATAAATCCCATATATGCGTATGCACAATGTGCCCTCATGCGTGAGATAAGGGTAGAGAGACTACACAAAAGCAGAAAGCATAGAAATAGGTGTATTATTATGATTGTCGACGCTAATCATAATATTGGAGTTTAGCTGGTAATGAGCTAGTCTCAAAATAAACTTTACATTTTTGTTCACAAATGCTCCTTTTTAATGTCTGGTAATTTCCATGCCGCTGAATAGCGTTGTTGGAAAACATGCATATTATACTTATTTACCCAGAATGAACAAGAAGAGGAAGAGAAGTGCAACATATGCTAACAGTCTGCCTCTTCCGATTAATGACACCGCTACTAAAACTACACTTTCTTACATTATACAAGGCTTCTCTATCAGACCAGACCGCTTCTACATGATACTAAAGACCTTAAAAAACACCAACTCTCTTTCCCCCAAAATATGTGTGTGGTGCGTTTCTGGTAGTGGATAAAATAGATTGCAGCAGCAGCTGAAAGAGTAGTTATAATTAAAAGTTTCTTGCTTCCTGATTTATGGATATGGAAAGCCATTATCATGGATGATTTTCGACTAGTTTTTTTGCTCCTTTTCCTCCATTTCCTTTTCCTTCTTTTCTCACTCTCAACACTGCTACTTTCTTCTCTCTCCTCACTTTTACTGCCCCTTTCTTGACTAAATTACTAAAAACCCATTCGTCGTCGTCGTCGGCGTAAGTAAGCACAGCAGTGCATGCAAAATGATATTGTTCCTTGTATTTCCGCAGGGTCGTAGTCCCTCTGACATGGTACGCGTTGAGAAAAGAAAAAGTCCAATTTCTTCCGCTCTATGAGTACTTTTAGTGGTGACAAACAATTAGCAATAAATTATTGGAATCTGTATATCAATTTTTGTTGTTGTCGTCTCCCTCTCTTAAAAACAAATAGAAAAATGCTAATTCCAACGCAATAGCCCAACCACCATGCTATTATATTTCTTACCTACTCCAAAAGTAATTTTGTACCATTATCAGAAAATAATAGTTCTTCATTCACCACACCATATTTTTTGTTCCCTTCTGACCATGTTCATTCTTTCATACACACCAACAAACATAGCAGTTTAAATCGGGAACATGCTCTGTTGTACATCACACCGTGTATTTTCATTATGGACTGGAGCAAAATTCTCATAGGATTCTGCACCAATCGTTATGCTATAGCGTTGGAGTGTACCGGAATAAATATTATGAAAGCTCTGTTGAGCTAACTAGTTTGCAGTTTTAGAGACGAGACACAAGAGAAAAAATGTTAATGACTTTTTGGAACTTTGTTGTTAGCCAGAGTGAGAGCGAAAGAGTGCTGCAAAACTGCATTGTGTAATGCTTTGAGACCAGACTCAAACCGCAAAAATTCATGGATTGTGGAATGAAGGCATTATTATTACATGATTGCAATTTTGAAACCCGCAGGGAGTTTTTAAATGTCAACTAAACCACCATCGCTTATTGTTAGCGATATCTCTGTGCTTGTAGTACCTTGTTTACCAATGGAATTGGAGGAAGAGCAAAAGAGAGAGAGAGAAGGGGAAAAATAAACGGCATTCTGCTTGAGTGAATTGTTAACCTTTTACATGTGTAGCAATGAATGCAAAATGTAGGTGCATGTTGAGCTGAGCAGAACAGATTTTTCCATGAAATGGATAATTAGTAGGGAAAACATTAGCCTTGAATCATGATATTATATGGTGATGCTGATCGGATGAACGAACGAAAGGATGAGTTCTGTGTCAAGTTATTGCACTTACTTCGATCTGGTCGTTCACATATGAAACGTCCAGCGTAGCATATGCAGGTTCCTCGGTGGGCAATGTATTTTGGAGCACCGTGGTGCCACACGTCGCCAACTCGGGATGGACATGGCTTCGTCTCCAGACAGTCCAGGACGGCACAAATTGCTGCCTCTGCTCCTCCTAAACCGCACACACAAAGCTCTGAGCAGGATGGTTGTTCCTCGCGATACAACTGCAAATATCAAGAAAATGCTTTTAATAAAATGGCATATCATGCAATTCCCGTTCATATATAACGAATGTATTATCAGCGCTAAATTATTTTTTGGCGGTGAGTTGCCATTCTCATCTGCTGCAGCTCATTTATCCTTCGGAAAAGGTGACACTAGTTTAATTTGTTGGCTAAATTTAAATGTCAAAACGGGTGTGGGATGATGGATATGCAAAGTCAAATTTATGTTTTGAAATGGGAGCGAAACACTGGTACGTCTGCATAATACGACAAGGAAAAACTGCAGCGTCATTTGAAACGAAATGTAACAATTGCAGACGTTTCCAATTTCCCTATTGGGTGAGTAGCATCCAGATCCGCAGAAAAAATCGATGACCCATAGCCTAACAAATTGCTTTCTGATAGATATTTTTCCTCTTTGGATGTAACAGCATGAGCTCCTGCTTTCTCTAATTTTTAAACATTTCAGGAAAAGTGAAACCAGTCAAGATTTATGGAGGGTGTCAAGAATTAGGGAAATGTGAAATGATGACTCCCTGCTCTGCTTGTAGTCTAAAACTACATCCATATGTTCTGATGAACATGAGGGATCAAGTAAAATAACTTTTCGTGTTTGCCCTTATGCTGCAAAATCTTTAAATATATATGCGTGACGTACAATGTAATGCTTATGGACCATTGCATATGGATGAAATGTCATGTCGAATGAAATTGGAGTCACCGTCAGGAGGAGGACGAGTGAGTGCAACTAGAGTAACGCAACGTTGCACAAATACGGTGGGGTGGAACAAGATATTGGTGGTTATTGTTAGCAGACAAAGAAAAAGCTGTAAATTATGGCATTTAGTGGATCTGATGGATCATCCAGAAATCATTCATTTTGAACAAAATGCGAAACAAATAAATTTACAAAAGTAAAAATTTAGCTGAAATTAAGTTGAGGCATGACGTCATGTGTGTCATTTTTATGTCAGTATCTTAGATTCCAGACATGAATAATTAGTATCGTAAAGCCTCTGTTATTATTGAATCGAGAAATACATAATCTATTAACTTTGTGGTCAAATGCTTATGGGCTAACCATTAACTGATCATTTTCATTGATATCGTATCTCAAAATCATGCAAATTTGAAAACCTATTCATAGTTCAAGTTTTGTTGCATGTTGTTTTTTATGCTAGCTGACGTGTCTAGTGAACTAATAACTTAAACTCCGTATGTATGTATGTATGTATCCATATCTATTTGGTACAGCTTACATATTCGAGCTGGTTGCAGCTGGTTGACCGTAAATTGGCAGTTGCTAGTATTATGCAGACTTTCACTCGATAAATAGACATACAAAATCTAATCGTAAAACATTCAGGTAACAATGTAGCTTGTTCGATAAAACGTAGACACACCAAATTTGTGTATAACGAACTACGATTCCCGCGAGAACAAAAAAACTCTACGTCTATATCAACGTTAATTAATGATGTTGTATTGACTGAAACGAGACTAATTTTTTATAGTTTTCTTAGGAACTTTGATACTGATTTTTATAAACGAATGGACAATTTAAACTAGTTTAAGTTGTTTCGGTAAAATGCGAAATGTATTCAAGAAGATTCTTAAATTGTGAGCATGTTTTGCTCCATTTTAGACCATAGACATTTCGTATGTTATTTTAGCAGGAAATCCGTACCCTTCTTATTACCATTGAATGAGATAAAGGTATGTATGCAAGTGCTATGACGAGTTTCTAAAAGAAACGCATATAACCCCGCTTTTACAGCGAGAGCTACCGTCCAACCTACTAATATTATGAACTTAAGTCCTTAAGCATGAAGTTGGAGGTACAAAATGTTTAGATTATAAAATGATGGTACAAGTTTCCAGGGTGGAGATAAGTAATGTAGATATAAAGCAAAGGTAAAAGTAGAATGGATGAAAAACAGGGCAAAACACCTCCGTACTACCTGCATATGAGTGGTTGAGTGGAATGAGCAAAAGAGTCGTATTTCAAATGTTTTTACAAAGTTGCCTGAATCTGGGCCAAGTCCAAGTAAACAAATTGCCAAGCCATTACAGTGATCGTGAAAATTTATAACATGAGCAAACACCAGACCAGAGCAGAAGAGCAGGACGAGGCTGGCTGATCTCTATTCCAAAAAGTGAGAGTAGCAGTGTGAGGCCAAATTTATGCAAGCAACTCCTACTTAACACTACTTCTCGCCCACTATTTACAGGCTTCATAGTGACTCTCAATCCCTCCTATTTGTATCTACCCTATTTCAACTTTCCATTTTCATATGTAGTTTTTTCTCCCGTTTTTTCCCTACTTCCTTCTTCAACGTGACATGCATGCACACATGTGTACGTACATAAACGGCTTTTGCTACTAGCTTAAATTATTCTTAGTAAATAAACTTGGACGTGGTTTTATTATATTACATTATTTTATTCCGTTATTTTTCTCTATAGCTGCCTTGGCATAAAAAATGTAGTAAGCAAAATGAAACGAAGAGTAGTAGGTCTTGTTGCAGTTAGCCTCGTTTAAAAAACTTTCTCTAACACATAATACCCCTTCCTCCTGTTTCCAACTAATTGTGCACTTTTGCCGTTAGAAATTCTCTCCCATCATCGGCTGAATGAATTATGCAGTAAGAAAATCAGGGAAGAAAAAGAAGAAAAAGAGAGGGTATAGTGTATGTGTAAAATCCCTTGTAACTTTGGCACAAATACAGATAAACATTGGACCGCCTCTTTTTGGCATCATGCAAAAACATACTTTCTTCATTTACTTCCATAAGAACATCAAAGGGAAAAGTATATTATTCCA
The DNA here is from genome assembly GCA_034697805.1 of Orchesella bifasciata. Lineage (NCBI taxonomy): Eukaryota > Metazoa > Arthropoda > Collembola > Entomobryomorpha > Orchesellidae > Orchesella > Orchesella bifasciata. The sequence continues at coordinate 44,007 of JAQGAP010000127.1, forward strand.
TTGGAAAAGGAGAACGGGAACAAATGCTTTGAGAGAGTGATGCGATAATGTTCACTGTCAACTGACATTCTTTTTAATTTCCACATAATTACAATATTTTGAATTATGTACTGTTGTGGTTTATATGGTGCTGCCTAGCAATGAAGTAAAATGGGTCGGTTGGGCTATAAATGTGGACTCAAAACGACTAAAGAATGTGGTATATATATTAGTAAGAAATCGTTATCATTACCCGCTTGGAGGTGCCTTCCCTAATCTTTTGTTCAGGTTGTTTCGGTCTCCCCACATAGCAGAATTCTGAAACGGAAGTAAGAGGAAAGAAAGGGGGTGTTAGTTATTTCATGGCATAGAATACCGTAGCCTGATGGCTGCTTTGGAGAATGAAGAGCCACAGCTTTTTAGACAGAAGGTATTTAATAAGCATCATTCTATTGGATCATTTACTTGGAGGTTGTGTGGTAGTTGCTGGTTCCGTCCTTCCCGTGGTTGTGCTGATGGTAGTAACCTCCTCAGAAGTGGTAATTTCACGGCTTCCAATTGTGGTCACGCTGGTGCTGGACTCATGAGATGAGACCACTCGAGGTGGTGGTGGCACAGTCTCATCCGTGACAATCTGGTGACGACCACCGTTTCTGCCGTGATGAGAATTGTGGGGATTTCGATGCCCTTCCCCGTCAGGATGAGGACGAGGGTGTCGTATTCGGGCTGTGACGGTTGATGAGTGAGTTGATGAGATGTATGTTGAGACTGGAGTCTCATTTCGATGCTGTGGCTGATGAGGGATACCTAACGGTGTGCTCAGCACATCGTTCCCAGGCACGCTCTCATTGTAGTACTCAGTCTCCGTCGGTATCTGACTTGTCGTTGTTGTGGAGCGCGGCAGAGGAGAAATATTTTGCCGCATTCGATGGTAATCCAAATGGGACTCCACTTTGGAAATTTAAAGAGGACAATGAACAAATATCAAACGTGTGCCTTTAACCCACAAACTGTCACCATTTCATTTCTTACCACGCTTCCAAACAAAGAGAGAATGTTCGTTTACACCATTCTAATTTTATTGCTTCATTTTTACTTAGACCTTAGTAGTATGGTAAAATCTGGTGGAAGAGCAGTAGTCTACTCTAAATAGTGACTGAACCGACTGAACTACATACATAATATAAAGTCTACTTGCATTTTTGCGAGATAGACAGATGGATAAATTAATCCCATTATTTCTCCTTTCTTTAAACTTTCTCTAGACTGATAATGGAAAGAGAATATAATCAAGTTTGTCAGAGCTAAGCTTACCCACACACGGGTTCACCCATAGAATTCGTTGCCAATCAAGACAATCATAAAGTTGAATGACGTCGGTCCCATTACATCCACAGAAGAACCTCAATTTCGTTCCCAAAATATGAATCATTGCATTTCGACACTCGGCAGTTGGACCTGCACACTTTCTAGTGACACTGTCAACTGCACATGCTTGTTCATACTCCTGTAATCTGACCCTGCAAACAAAAAAAATGAGCAAACACAAGAACATTATTACTACAATCTTCCACTTTTCCTTAGTTTCCCTCCATCATGAACCACAAGCCACACCAGAAAGGTAGACATGTGTGCATTGGTGCGACACCCCATTAAAATAACCAATTTTCAGGGTGTGTGACATGTGCTCACATCCCACATCAATCAATATCGAACAAAATTGTGTTTAAGTTGAATGGAGCTAGCAACAAGACACATGTGCATAAATTACACCAATAAAAATATCCACACGCGTGCCTTCATCTTCAATACTATTACACTTTCTCCACCATTTTCTATTCTCATCCGAATAGGACACAATCAGCTTATTATTGCCGTTCCTCAACTCACCTGCAGTCATGTTGCGTGCGGCAGCTTTGGGCTAGAGAGTTGCAAGAGGGAAGATTAGCACCGAGGTCACCCCGTTGGGCACACACTGGATGTAACTGTTCTTGAGCAAGAATGCACTGGTCATACCGATTATCTGTCTTTCTACAATGGGGTATAAACAAAGGAGAAAACATATTAAGTATGCATACACGTTCGCCCATTCCATACCATTTGAGCTTATCACCCGCATACTGTTTTTCACTGGAATGACTCCAAAAATAGAATCAACTTCCACGTATGCCTCATGTAATCATCAACATTTTGATTGATATCCGTGTTTGCTTGTGGAGTCGCTGGAAACACAGGTAATTAAAAAGGAGGACTTGTGTTCTCAATTTTTTGCATAGAATCCTTTCTAGAGAGTCATGGATGCTAAGAAGGTGTGAAGGCTCGTATGAGCAAAGTACATATTATGCAAAAGAAGTGTATGAAAAGGAAAAAAATGAATGAAATGCCAAAACAAGAAAACCATACAGGAAAGAGCAAACCAAGCGTTGCATGTTAGACACAAAAGAGAAATTATGCTTTTGCTCTATTGATTTTTTTTCTCGTTCGTTTCATTCTGTTATCCTCATTTTCTGTTTTTTGCCCAGTTAAGTTACTTGCTCTGTAAAAGTGTGTAAGGTGGTGGTACATGATTGTAAAGGGAAGCGAGTACATAGTGGTGGTCTCATGTAAGTACAGGCCTTGATATATGGTTTTCATTCTCCTTTCCTCCAACATGCATGCAAAGAGAAAAGAAACGAGCACCAGAACGAGAGCAGAGCAGTGCGATATCATATCGGTTCGCAAGGGCTTATATAAGTATAGTCGCCAACACCAGCCACCGCACCAAACCAGCTAAAACTATAAATACAGTTGGTGTGTGGTGATGCAGGTTGGCTATACTCACAAATGTAATGTTTCAGGTGACTGCGAGCAATGTAAAGAGTGAAGGGAGCGAGTTGAAGTTGAAGTCAGCAGTAAGTCAACCCGCCCAGTCAACTAGCGGTGAAATACAAGTGGCGCTAAAGTAGTACCTTTAATACGTGCAGTTTACTGGGAATCTCTCGTTTTTTTACCTGCACAACTACACATACGTATGTGGAAGTAGTAAATGAGTCCTTGTCTTTCACCTTTCTCCGCATTGTATACTTCTGTAAGAAAAAAATACTGTACTACTACCACTCTTTTCATGGGTGAAAAAGTAGCTCTTTTCTGTAGTGACAAATCTTGTACATTTCGAAGCATACAGTATACTTACATAAATACTTGCCTAGTTTCACGTGGCTACAACGCAATAGGGCATGCATACCTCGAACAGGACAAGAGAGAGCTTGCTGCAGAATGTCCGAAAAAGGAAAGTGACAAAATAAACTGGCCACGAGGCTGATTTTAGGCCCTAACTCAGTTAAATTCACTAGCAAAGTAAAGGCCGTATGTGGCGCAAGGATGCTGGTAATACAACAACCGGTAAGCGGGAGTATACAATGGTGCAACCTAGATACTGAAACCGTTAAAAACTGAAGTTCAGCAATGTCCTACATCACAGTAACATTATTTGGCAGGTGAGACGTAAATGTATAACGCAATAATGCTTAACGTCAGGCGTTAAATGCGCTGTAGTATGCACTTGGCTACAATTGAACCTTAGGTAGAATATTATGATTATGACATTGAGTTCACGATTATAGCATGGAAGCGTCTGGTATGCATCAATCGACCGTCCTTGATTAGACAAGTTCATCGGTAGCAGCTTCGATTTTTAACATCTTCCATCATAGGTGAAAACAAAAATGTCAATATTTGAATGATCTGGTGCATTTAAAAAAAACACAGGTAATTTGAGAATCGGTTCCCAGATTGCCTTGGGACCACATTTTTTATATCAAGTAACTGTCTTTACCCTGTGTACTCACTAATGCTGAAGGGTTACCTTGAAAATATTTTTGCATATTTAGCTCTTTGGTCTTAACAGTGTAACAACGTATCTACACCTTAAGCCACTTTATACTTAGCCTTAACGTTCGGCTTGTAATTATCATGATCCCGTTTACAAATTACCGTAGCGTTGGGGTGTTGCATAGGATGTAGTTCAGGAGTGCATGTGGCGTGCAGAAGGGGCCTTCTCAGTGTACCTTTTTACCTATTTGGGGGAAAATGAGAAATGATCTACTCAACGAGATATGGAAATAAATCGTTGTTTTAGACTCCTTGTATTTATGTTAAATACAATAAGGAAAGATTTAAATTAGAAAGTTGTCAGGTTCCATTCAGTTGTTGTGGTAACAGCGTATTCTATCTGGAACCATCAAATTGGACGGTAAAAATGTAGTTACCTTTTTAAAAATGCATTAGATCTGCAAATTCAATGTAACAAGATTACACACTGCGTTTCACTAAATAATAACCGGAACTATGGCGTCTGCATTTGGCAGATGATGCAATGTACTCCTCGATCCTGTTTATTTCATGCTTTGCTCGTTGACAGACTTTGGGTAATAACATTTTCATCAAGTTGGTTCAATACATTCAAATTGTACTTGAATATCTTTACTTCCAGCTCGTCTATTCTCATATCATTATTTCAGTGTCACTTAGTGCATAAAATACAGCATTCCAAGCAGAAAGCCAACTCTCGTTTTAACAATAAGAATATTACGTAGAATACCTAATCTTTCTCCCTCATCATATCACATGAGTGCATATATGAAACCAATATTCATGCTATGTTAAGCACTTCTTTAAAACTTTTCCCCACAAAAGTTCCTTTCTCCTCTTGTTTCGTTGTAGCTTTATGGCCTTTCACTTTCTACTTCAAATTACACACAAATTGTCCATCATTCATACTTGTACAGTGCAGATGCAGTCCTGCAGTCGGTCGGTCGGTAGGTACCCATTCCGTATAATATGTTTTGAATGGAGAGCCGCATAACACATAAGCTTGGTATTTTAATTCCTCTAAATTTTTAATGATGCAGTTGCAGGTCTGCAACACTGTCATATTTTATGATCAACTTTCTTTTCATACTAACACTAATACCATGACTTTCTCTCTCTCCTTAAAATACCAGAGGCCAGTCCCAATCTTCCTCTGCTGCTTCCACGTTTTATACACTTATCGTGCAGGAAGTGAACCCCGACATTTTTTCCGACACGCCCCTATTTGACATATTTAGAAGGGCTACTTTGAATAATGCTCTTTGCGTTGCTACAATGCTTGATACAGACACGAGAAGGGCAACAAAACACAACGGTGGCTACCAGAATTTTGGTTCTCATGATAAGTCATTCTATACTTGCTATGTAGGTGCAGAAACTATGTTGGAATGTACATCTGATCTCCATTCAAAACTTGTAAAACCGTTTTTCTAATGTATGCATGTATACATTGTGGTGAATACTTATTATTTATTGCTCCTTCGCACATGAGAGTTTTCAAGAACAGTTGCATCCATAGGACAAAATATAAAACACCAGCTGTAAATGAGAAATCCCCCGCTAATTACAGTATAACTCTGCGGAAGATAAATTAATAGAAATAAGAATAGTTTTTTAAACTTAAAAACAGATCTCTGAAGAAATATCTCAAAGCCATTTTCGGAAACGTGGTGAAACCAAACACCAAACTTGAAAACCATATCATTTTAGAAACATCAGTTGTAATACTAAGCGTTATTGAAGTTCCTGTCTTGTCGTTTGTGTGATCATGATCACAGTTTTCTTTTCTTTTGACAATGTTTTTTTTTTCATTAGTACAGAAGTACAAATACGTGTAGATTTACTGGGCTGTACGAAACATGACTAATGCTACACGAAATTGAAGAAATTTGACATTTCTTATCATTCAAGAAAAACAGACCAAAGGCCACGTACCCACCCTCACATGATACAAATGAAAACATCTCAAGTATGTCATTAGGACAGTAATTCGAGTGAAGCATTTTATGAATACGAATGACTATCATTCAGTTTGATCTGAGAGAATATCAGAATACTTGTATATATTTGGAGATATTATTTTAAAAAACAGCGTTAAATTCTAATAAAAAGAGTTCTCGGGTAACCCGAATAATCCTTCAGGATTGATAAGAACAACAATGATCAATGCATCATCTAATCTAAAATATGCAAAATCCATATTGCATCCGTGAGATCCGAACTCAACATTCTTCTTAAGTTTTTCGGTGACGGGTAGCAAAAGAATTAGCGGTTACATTCTAATTACTGTGGGGACTTTCAGACAAATTTCATTGAAATCTATATAAGGAGTCAAGAGGAAGGAAATAAAAAGTTGTGCCAGTGTAACAATTTTTACGCAAGTTTTTTGTCACTTTTTGTATCGCATTGTATTGCATTTGTATCCAGTTGTAGAACGCACCTCTCCAGCTACATGCCATGCACTTCCTGTCTTTCCCTCTCAAAAGCTAGAGACTGTCGACATGTATGCCTATTGGAAAAGCTTAATATATCATATAGCTTGATAGGCTAAAGTAGCTACAGACACGAGAAGATGAATCGTGAGGGATATAGCATATAAGAGAAAAGTCAACAAGGAAAGAAAAGTAAGATTGTAGATAAAAGTCACCACAATCATAAATAAAACTTCGTGTCATGGTCTCCCTCTTTCTATTTTTCTCCTTTCTTGCCTCTCTCCCACTAAACTTATAAAAGCCGAAAACGGAGGAGACCCTCTAATATTTGGAGTCAAGTGCTGGTGTATACACGACCACTGGTAAGACATTCTACACTACCATTACAACAAAAAATGGAATACACTTTTCACTTCCAACCCTCCTATCGTCTTGGTTTCTTTTGCGGTGTGGAGAAGAATGTGACTTGTTTCCCGTTACTTTCTCTACTTCTTTTTCCTAGGTATAAATAAAATGCTTTGTATAATGAAAAAAGTATTTGGAGCACAGCTCTGAAATGCAGAAAAGCTAAAAAATCGCATGGGAATCACATTTCACAAACTTTGAACTTCCATTTCTTTTTCTTTTTAAATGAGGAGGAAAGACACGTATTAGCTATTAGTAGGTGCCACTTGAGATAAAATAAAATATTTATATTTATCCTAATGAGATGGCGTTGAATTTCAAGCCTCAAAAAATTGGGGAGCAGCCTAGACTAAAACCGCTTGGAAGATGGATGGAATATTCATTGAAAAAAATGGGTTTCGAACAAACAAGTTTTGACTCTACCTGGGTATCTACATTTGCGTAAACTGTTCAACTTCATTCTCTCACTTTTTGTTCTTTGCAAAAATCTCAAACAATTTCTCCACCGTCAATAAAGTGTAGAATGTTATTAGAGGTAATGGTGACGGCACAGTGCAGTGGCATTAACTGAATTGAATGTGAACGGGCAAAAATAATTGAATTGACGCATAAACTTTTTGTTTTGTTCCTCCATTCGCTGATAAGAAAGGGGAACAAAAATTATATCCCCATTTCATTTTCCACCTTTTACACACTTGAAATTGCAGTAAATGAAGTGGAATGAAATTATGAGGGATAATAGCAGAAATAAAGAAGTGCAGGTTTGGCTACGAGTGAGAAAAAACGTATAAAGATATTCCAGTAGAACTGTCTCAAGCCCTATTGATCTTTAAGGAAAAGTGTTTTTATCCAACTCCAATTTTAAAAGGTGGGAGTTTGAAAGTTACAACTTTGAAATGGAAACGACTTTTTGGGTACCGGTCTCTCAGTTTTTATAACGTTTATTCACACTTAACTGTAGCGTAACTGCCAAACTGTGAAAGAGATCAATGTAAGATTTCCAAGAGAAAACTGTTTAAAAGGAACAAACTTTACAATAGACAACTTGCATGAGAGAGAATCCTCGTGTGGCTCGATTGAAAACGACTTCATCGACCCTTTTTGAATCGTAACCTAGGCAGCCATTGTTGTTCATCGGAGCATTTTAAAAATGAATGTTAACCGCCATCAGGTCTGTTCACATTTGACTAAATTCTAACAGCGTTTACAAATGTTTACAAAACAAAAAAAAATCCTTCCTAACAATAACTAGTAAAACAAAAAATAGCTACAGGAGAATGCCCAACGTAGTTTATGTCTGGTGAAGTTCATGGGAGCAAATCATTAATTTGAAAGGAGTGAATGACCGAATGACATACAAAAGATAGAGGTGTAAATACCCATTGGTCTAAAAAACACAGAACCGATAAAATGCTATCAACATCGATATTTCATCTGTTTACCCGTCAAGACCACCCATGTCTGCTGTCTACCCGTCACTATTCGACTTGAAGACACACTTCATCCTACTTTTCAGTTTATTTTTCACTGCCATCACAATATTGATACAATTTTTCCTGTCTTCCATTGTGCGAAAAATGAAGTGTGCATTTCACTACTACTAATGTTCATGTCCATCTACTCTCAATTTATAGAGACATTATCAGTTTCGCAACATGTTTCTTAACATGTCGCGAAAAGAGTTTGCTATTATTCTTTAAGCTACGACACCACTTGTACGTGTAATCACCCACTTTCTAAATTTATTTGCTGTTCTCGTCCTTCAAAATTCTCGTCAGGATATGCTTTCTTTGACAACCGCGTTATCCTTACAACTTTTTTATCTCTTACAACACAGGCAAGGCAAGAATAACAGAGTAGGTAATGCATGTAAACCCTGCTATCTGAAAACGAAAAGGCTGGCGAGACAATTCGATCTCGCTAGTACTTGCCTTTCCTTCTTCTCCCCGTCGCTGCTCTGGTAGAAAATGTTACATGAATTGAAATTGGTAGTGATGGGATGACAAAGTCAAGTGGACAATTGATCTGTCAGCCACTCAGAGGAGAGAGCAGGACTATATAAAAATGTGAAACTACGAGGTTGAAGTCACTCGTACATTTGACGAAGTTTACTTGATACCACAATATTCCACGCCCGTCCAATTCCCGTTGAAGGAAAAGTGGGCTTCTTTACACGACTTTTCAGTAATAGCAATGAGCCTTTGGATATGATTTACATCATTAGCTTATGTGATTTGACATTGTTAATCTTATCGTTGTCTACGATACGATATTGATCTAAGAACTTGACTTACATAATATTATTTGATTTGCACGAATTTTTACAAAATTACGATTGTGTTTTTAAATGGGACAATGGTAGTACGACGAAAGGTGGCTACGGAGATAAAGGAAAGGTGATATACGAATGCAAAAGACAATCTACACATTCTTCTCTTTCCCCAAAATATCGAATGCGGATAATTTGTATTTTTGAGAGAGAATATACTGATGTAGAGAGAGTGAGTGAGAGAGCTCATAGCTCATTGACTTGTACAAGTCACTCTTTCTTTTGAATGAGGCACGCAATGAGAGAACTCTTAAATGTCCATGTAAAAAAGAAGAAGGGCTCTCAATGGTATTGGTGTATGGGTGTCTGGAGAGCTATTTCTACTACCGCCGTAGAACCCTGTCAGTGAGTCCTTCTTAGGTCTCTCGCATCTCTCCCTCTCTATAGCCCTTCTCTTCATTTCCTCCTATTTTTACAAATTGCACTTTCTCTTCAATGTCCGTTCGCTCACTAATGGGACTCACGTACGCAGTCACGGTAGTAACAACGAACATGGAACACAAATGGCACGCTCTGGTATTTTATACTAAACAATTATTGCATTTTATTATGTAGGACTATGCTGAGTAAAAACCATCCCTACATTTGACAACACTGAGTAATATCCTACCCTTGTTATTATTTCATATTTTTGCAAGATTTACAAGCTTTCAATGAACAATTTAAAGTACAGATCGTGTGCTGTTGGCCAGCCTCCTTGATATTTATATGTACTTCACTTAGGCTACCAATGTGGGGAAAGAGGAAGGTGAGGAATAAAAACAATGAGAATTTGATTTCGATATCACCGAAAGGGAAAAGTTTGTTTGAAATCTATCGTCATCAGTCAGTTTATATTCCTTTATAGGGATTTCACTAAAATGTTAGAAACTGTTTCCTTCCTTCCAATCCAACTTTCTCTTTTAGTCTGTCCCCTTGAAGGCGGCTAGGAACCCATTCTTAGAAAGATCAGCTCTAAAGTTATCTTGCTTCACTCTTACCCAAAAAAAAAGTTTTGTTATTCTTGAACAAATGTAACCAGAAGAAAATTGTTTGTTGGAGTTCCCTCCTCGCAGAAAGACGAATGCGTTGGCAGTAGAAAGTTAATAGATAGGTACATAGTAAATACTATTGTACACAAATACAGATTCATTTTGTGACCAGCAACGAAAGGTTTCTATATTTCATTCACTTCATCCTTAGGTACACTTGTTATATGTAACACATTTCCGTGATAATCACTATCATCCACGTCCCTTGCATTTATAACCGACACTTGGCAGTTTCAAGCTGAGCCGGTTTCAAGTTTCTTGTTGGGCTAAACTGTCATTTCAAAAATTTATGTAGGCCCATAACATCCATTTACTTTCTTTCTCAACTTAATACATATGTATAATTTGCAGCCATTTTACTTTCAGCGTTCCGTTCCCCAAATTTCTTTTTATAGTTTTTGTACTTAAAGTCAATTCCATTTTGTCAGATAAATTACTCCAACATTTTAACAACTTTGGACAAACAAACTCAAAATATTGGATAATCATTCCCTTGACATGCTACGTAAATGGAGTTTTGCCAAACTTGGATGAGAGAACCGCTTTTCAATTCAACATAAAAAAGATTACGTTCTGAACAAGCTTGATCCAGAGTATGACATGACATCGACGATTATTAGAAAAACGATGTGTTCTTCTAGTTGAAAAAAACATTTTGACTGGGAGCTAGATACTGCTAAGTAAGTGCTTTAAAAAGTTCTCCTGCTGTGAGAAAAATGGGCGCAATATTGAATAATATCAGGATAACTAGCAATTTTAGCAAAAGGGAAATTCTAAAGGATTCTCATAACAAAACAAAATACTTTGCAACTTTTTATTGGTTAGCAGTTAAGTCGCCGAATAAAATTCAGAAAGTATTAGAAGAAATTATACCTTTACACTCGAATCCTCATAAAAATGATATCCATGAACATATCGCTAATTTGTTTTAAATGATAATGACAATGACGGGTAGGTTTTGTGTCAAGGAAACAAATTGATTTATTTTTCTAAGGATATCTTATCTTGGTGTTATAAATACACTCTAAGGTGTAGATATGAGGCATTCGAAAAAATGTAGATAATATATAGTTAGATCTTAGATGGTCGTTGTACTCCTTCGGAGTAAAAAATATTGCGAGGTTCCTTTGACATTTTGTAGAACTTTCTTGCTTAGATAAATTTAAATAAATGGCAAAGTTTAAATTCACACACTGCTTGATCAATAGCATGATATACTTTCACTCAGTCAGCATATTTCTCCTAATTTTCTAGAGAAAGCCCTTAAAGTTGTGCTCTATGTGCTTTATACTTTTACTATGAAGAACTAGAAAGAAGCAAATCAGGTTACTGTCCAACAATTACCGAAAGGAGTTGTATTTGTGTAGAGTGTAGTGTTTTATTGAACAAAATTCGTGGAAAAATGTCGAAGGAAAACTGAGCTAATGTCTGTAAACTAACTTTTTTTGCTAATTTTCCGGCAAGAAAACCTAGTCTATTTAGTATAAAATGGAAAACATTCTGAAGAAAACTCTAGGCCGTACTGATCTACATATATGAAACATCCAATGTGATTTGATGGATCCATAAAATTAGCTGAAGAAACGAACAAAGTAAGTAATTTTCTTTCTTGGAGTAATAGTTCTACTTCCTTATCACTTCTTTTTCTACGGCTCATTGGCTCTGGGTCAGCTAGTGAAGGAGATGGTTGCTCCTGACTCCGTCAAGAATTTAACTTAGCACTGCCACAACTTGTAGTTTCTACGTACATGTATCCTGTTTCCTTGCGCCTAGCGCAGAATAAAATACGTATGTGGAATTCGTTTGGATGAAATGAATTCGAGACAAATGTTACGTTTCACACCACTGTCACTGACAACATTTGCTTGTTCGCTCCCATAAATCACCTAGTTCCAGAATAATAAACTTGATCTCCTTTTTTGCCAGTATTGTTGAAAGCGTGTGCGATGATCAATATACAGCTTTCCCAAATACTCTTGTCCGCTTTTGCGTGTCTCTGTCGCACACAAATGTAACGTGCCATTCGACTTGGCCTCCTCCATTTGAAACGCAATCTAATCCGTTGCGTTCTGCTCTACGTTTTAGCCTCAGCATATAATCATTGTTACATATTTCATGCCATTTCATGCAAAAATATCCCTATGTCGTGGATGAAATGTTTGAGTCAAAAAGACGAAATTTGTACTGAGCAGGAGTTGAAATGTGGGTGATAAGTTGTCAGGTATGGAAAGCGAATTATGTATGTATGAGTAAATGTTCATCAGCAGTAAACTATATTAGCATATTTTTTGAGAGAATTAAAAACAGAAGACTTACTTGCAAATACAGAAGGCCACTTCCAAAGCCCAACGGCTCTCCGCTTCTCTATAGAAATTTTGCAGTGCTTTCATGCAAGTGTCTTGTCGACAACGCATCGGGTCACAAAAGTTGAGAACTTTCTCAAGAAGTCCGTTGCAAGTGTAGTTGCGTCGACAGTTTTGCAACGCGGTGTAACACGTGTTTGCATATGACATTCTACCTGGAGCTGAATTAAGAAAGGTGAGGATTTACATTCAATTTATATCACAATTATATAATTTTTTTTTAATAAAAAAAGATCTGGGAGCGTGAGAATATTGGGGGTTGTACCATGTGGCCTGTTGACGCTGGAAATGGTTGCAATTGCCCCATTGAGCCTAGGTGGTTGTTGAACAGATGGGGATGGTGGTAGCTGAGGACGGGAAACCTCATCCCGATGATGTTTGCTGAAAGGTGGCCCAGTTTGAGTGGAAACAGGGACAAATGGGGGCGTCTTGTTGATTCCTCCTCCTCCTCTCCCTCCTTGAGGTCCAAGAAGTGGAGTCTCAAGTTGAGAGTCATCAGGTGCGTGAGAGGAGGATATGACTTGAACTGTAATTGAGCCAGATTGGGTCGTAGTAAAGGATCCTGGTGAGGGATAGCCGTGATAAGAGATCGGTGTCGACAAAGACTCATCTACAGATAGATGACTTTCCGTGCGAGCGGCAGGTATTATCGCGTTATTTGTGAGTGAAAAATGGGACGGGGCTGGTGAGCGAGGCGGTGGCTGAGGTAGCGGTGGTCCAACGGGACCGTGTTGTGCAACTAATATTGCATTGTGACCTGGGTCTTCATAATAACTACTGCCGTGACCAAGTCTCGTGCCAGGAGAAAAGGAGTGCTTGTGCTGGTGAAAGGTATGGTGCTGATGCCGGCTACTGTGCATCATCAGGCTATTGTGTGCAGCTGCAGCGTGATGCCGGGCTCTGTACTGGTTCTCAAGGAAGGAGCCAGCAGCAATAGCCGTGTGCGGCGCAAACAGTGCCGCCGGTGAGAAATTAAAGTGCGCTGACATGCCCGCCAATCTGTGCTGTTCTAGTGAAAAGAGTGCTGTCGACGTGCTCGATAGTGCGGTTAGGGTTTCGGATGCTGTAATACAATAGTTAAGCAGTAGTGCTCGTGATAAATTAAAGCGGTAGTGCACTTGTGATTACATATTTTCGGAATTTATATTTTTGAGCAGAAATTTTCTTATAATGATGCAGCTAAATAGCATGACACAATAAGTGAAAGTGACAGGAAAATACCATGCAGCTACAAACGCATCAGTTTAATTAAAAGGCAAAGCGTGCTTAATCTTCAAAAAATGTTGCATTTACAAGAGCAATGGATGTGTGCCCAAGTATTTTTATTAATATTTTATCCACCCTTTTCACTTTGGCCTGATTCTCATCACACCTCTACTTTTTAGTTTTTAATGTACATACCAAATCTCTCATCATAGTTATTCTAATATATACGTATATGATACAAACAAATAAGGTGAAGCAAACAGCGAGAGGAAAACAATGAAAGCTGAAGAAATAACATGTAAGTCATTAAAAGTCGCAGGTTTCTCGAATTTTAGTTTTAAAAAATTTAGACACCTTTCTAGTGTCTGAAATAATGTAAGCGATTTTAATTTTTTTGTTTTTCAGGAAGTGAAATAATTACTTGCCACAATCAACTCAAAGTGTTCAGTCAGACAGACACGCGTTCACATAGGTACTCACGGGACGCTAAACAACATACTATTTACTCTCAACAAGACATTTATAACGTTTTTAGGCGGAACATTGAGTACGAATACAAATGGAAATCCACAGAAATAGTGATCCTTCACTCTCATCAATACTTCATTGGAATTTTATGCGTAATAATACTTTAAGTCTCACTCTTTGTTTCTAAAGAAACTCGAAAAAGAGAGAAGAGTAGACAAAAGAGTTTTTTTTTCTTGAAAGAAAGGAAAATAAGAAGTGATCATGTGATGAGATAACTACCTCTTTTTTCCTTTCCTCTTCAATCTTTCTTTGCGACTCCACTCCTTTTTCTATAACGAATTGAAACGTCAAAAGTTCACAATATTTCGATTTCAATGCAACCCGTTTCTCAAAATTAAGCTCCTGCTTAAGTATCAGGAAAGAATCAACTACTACCAACTTGTTTTCGAAAAGTTTTTTTTTTCAGGAGTGAACAATTTCAATATGAAAATCATCTCATCAGAATTGAAAGTAGGAAATCATTATAATAGAAAATATTCATACTTGTTCTGTAATAAAAAATGATGTAACTTTGGAGCAGCACGAACACGTAAGTAAGTATTGATGAAATGCATATTTACGGTTCGAAAAGTCAAACTGACTTTCCTATTCTGTTATGCTACACTACTGCACCTTTGTAATAAAAGTTCTACGTTAACATTAATTAATTGCAAAGTGTGAATATAAAAGAACTGATTTTTCTGCAACAACTTTACCGGCACGGTCATCCTCTTCATCTACTACTTTAAAAAATCAGGCCATTAAAGCTTTATAACTTTTACTTTGCTTTCCTCTGTTAACAATACACTAAAAAAGGCTGTACACACAGTGAGTAGGTACATGGGTTTTATATAAGAAAGAAATACTGTGGTGATGGTACAAAGGGCTGCCAATGACAAACCAAACCGAATGTAAATAAATACTCAAAAAACACAAACGTGACTTTCATCTATTCTTGTTTGCAAATACTTACATTCTTACATTCGTATATTGCATAATAAGTAAGTTTTTTTTTCGGTGTGATTCCTAGGTTTGGTTTAATATTATTACTGCTATGATTATTGACGAGTATATTTACTTTTGGGCAAAATTAGTAGGATTCCATCTAAATTATTAATTGACTACATGGTTGGTTGATTGGTTTCTTTTTGTTTTGAGTGAATGTGACATGACATGACGTGACATGACATGAGAAGGAGTGAAAGCAGCATAAGTGAATTGTAATGTAACCTAGCTTACCAACGCATGGATTGTAGTTGACTTCCTTGAAAATTCGCTCACACTTTGGATTCACTTTTGGACAAATACATCCAAACATAGGGGAAAGTCTCAGTCTGGTCCATGCATCGTGACACATCTCCCTGAACACGTTGTTATATTACATTGCATCAATATTGACAAAATTTTGAGTAGTCACAGTCAACATTACATCTATCATATCATCATCATCCCTCAACTTACCCATCTTGCATCAAGCATTTATCATCAGACTGCTTACAATGCGTTTGGAAGTCGCGGTATAATTTAATGCACTTGGTTTCCTTTTTACACACATCTAGGGCATAATCACAAGTTGGTAGTGCGTGAACTGGATAAGGATCTTTCTCTGTGGAAGAAAAATAATTAAAAGTATTATTAAATGAAAACAAAAATGTGCTGTTTGTTTCTCTTAACTTAATTTCCTGTAATTAAAACCACCCAGCTCAACATCGTATCTGGATTTGCATCCTTCCGGCGAAACACGGGCCATTATCACGGATCTCCCTAGCATATAGCATATTTGTAACTACCTGGATCATGAGGTTGCTTCGTACCAACAGTCTCTAATTTTTCATTGCCCAGGGCAACACAAAACCAGTCACAGGTAATTTAAATGTAAAACATAACAAGAATATGGAAAAGTAGGGGAGAAAGTTTATTTTTACTTTCACCCACTTGTGTATTATTTTATGTGTATGAAACAATGAAGTATTGTCGTTGTCAGTTTTTTAACACGATTTTAAAATAATAATGTTATAATATTAGTTGAGCTCATATGAGCATGATAAACGGATATTACTCAACAGTAAATTAATTTTTCTGCCTCACATGCCTTTCAATTAGACTATGAACTAAAATTTGTTCAATTTGTTCAAAAATTTGTTTGTAGGATGTAAGGTTCATATATGAACTAATAGTGATATATATAATGATAATCTTTCTCTAGATCACCTTCCCTGATTTTGTTAAACACAACCATATATATTCTTTCATCTCATTAGAGACATTAGAGTAGCAACATCCATCCGTTTTTCAAACTACGCTTCATCCTGTAGAAGGAAGACGACCAATTTTGAATTTCATTCCACCAACATCACACTTTCGCTATGTTGGGACGTGGGACACGCTGCAAATTTATGGATAGCATGGCATCATCACCACAAACAAAAAATTATATACAGAAATACAACTACAATACAAGACACACAAATATACATGCATACTCCGTGAGTTGCAAGTCGGGATATTTACGAGCGAGACAAAAAATCGGGACACTAGAGGCTACCTACTTATATAAAAGGAAGAGAAATGTGATGTGATATACGCTGACGCTCTCTTCCCCTTTATTCATTTTTTTCGTTCGTCTCCCTTTCCTCTTTTACTTCTTTATTCATACCACTTTTCTTCATCTTTCGTGCTCATTTTCTCTTACTCACTGAGAAACGGCTATGTACTTATGCAAGTATACTTTTTAGTTCTACCTTCAAGCCTTTTCCACTGTTATGATTCTCTGTTTGCTAAATTTAGTTTTTAAGGGAAAACGACTCAATGACATGCACAAAACTGTTAGCTGCATACTTATTTATATATTCATGCACGGATACGCTGAGAAAATATTAATTTTGACATGCAAGTAATGTTGTAAGGAAGCTCGTATATAGCACAATATTTTGTGTTGAGTACAGAGCAAAGACTCAGCGAGGTAGTAAGCAGAGCTAGATATTACATTTTGCTTCCCTCTCTTGTCTCACTTTGGTATACACGACGCAAAGATAAAGTGGATTAAAGGTGGAAGAAAAAATGAAAGTGTATCATTAGGCTGCGAACGAAAGAAGAGAGAGAGAAAGAGGAAAAATAGCGACGAGTTATGAGACATTTGAAAATGAAGCATTTATCATTTCGTCCTTCTTGATAAGAGTGAATGGGTAGATGAGTGTAAACTAGGCAGAGGCCTGGGAGGAAGCTTTACACAGGTTGAGAAAAGCGTCTTACTAAAGCACAAACATGAAATAATAATTTGAAAGGAGAGCACTACACATCACTTTTTCGCCATATTATATTTTCTGCATTGCAAACGTAAACTTACTCTTCCTTCCTCTCTCTCTCTCTCAGACATTCCGGTTTTCATAATCAGTTCAAACGCGGCGAGAGTACGGGACAGAGGTTTTGCTACCAATATTAGTTAAATCTACTAATAACAACGAGCGTCACGTGAGAGTGCGCAAGAAAAATTATGGGTAGGCAAGGAGAAAAGGCACCGGAAATTTCTTAAACGTGATACCATGTAAGTTCAAATGTATGACATGGTGACAAGGCCAACAAACAAAATATGGGAAAATAAATGTGATTCTTAGTACATGCTCCCTAGTTTCCATAATTTTTACTTTGGAGCACAAAAACTGGAAGCAACATCCAATTTAAAGTGTTTCCCTTTATGGATACGGAAGGTTGTAGGACCACTTAAAATTGCAACGTGATCTAATATGAAATAGTATGCTACAAGCGGGAAAAATTATC
Organism: Orchesella bifasciata; assembly: GCA_034697805.1. NCBI lineage: Eukaryota > Metazoa > Arthropoda > Collembola > Entomobryomorpha > Orchesellidae > Orchesella > Orchesella bifasciata. Next base: position 61,885 of record JAQGAP010000127.1, read on the forward strand.
GAAGCATTATCAAACGCTACTTCTGCAAAGGAAGAAAGTTTGTTGAAGGTTTGAGGATTTGGATTTCACGTACGTGTTATGCCGTCGTCTTCAAGAATGTTGCCACTTTATAGAAATCGTTTTTCTGTGTCACTATAGGTCTGTAAACTGGTACGAAATTGTCACAGAATATCAGATTTCAGAGGCGTCACAAGTCACAAAAAAGTTTTTTTGCGGGACATAACAGATCAACTAATACAGATAAATACAATAATACTTATGTGGTATAAACTTGTCATTCGTTAACAACACAAATCATTGAGGTACATAAATACACAAGTTTACGTAAACGATTGGGAAACACACTTTAGGAATGAGAAAGAAAAACAATGTACGTATATTCGTGTAATTGGTCCATGTAATTGGAAATTTGTTCATAAAAACATAAAAAGACGAGTAAAGAAGAAAGAGCAAATTTTAACATTTAACGTTGGGGTTGGGATTCTTTGATTCTATGTAATAGTACATCGCATTCCTCAATTTAATGCAAATTAAAAACATTGACTGGGCTGGGAAAATTGAAAGTATGAATAAAGCCCTTTTTTAGCACTTTATTAAAATATGAGAAATCGCGAGTCACAGTACTAGAAATCACATTAGCACCGCTTAGTTCGTGACAAATCATGCGTATTTTTATGTCGTCTGTTTAATGTTTAATTATTATGGCCGTGCAGTCAAGACATCAATGACTACTTCGTTTCGGACAATGAGATTAACGACAGGGTTGAGCTGAGCGTGTCTTTTCTTGTAAATGAGTTGTTTATGAATGAATGCAATGATATGTTATTAATCCAAAAAGCTTACCCTTTTCCGCAACGATGGAACACGGGTGGTCGAAGAGGTAGTCACGGAATGTGTTACACGCTGGATCCGAGCTTGGCTCACGACACAGACAAGTCGGAAAGAAGTAGGGGAAGGCTTGCAACGTTCTCAGCGCTGCCTGACACTTTGTTATCGTCACAGTTGAACATGCAACTGAAACAAGAGAGAATTATAATTATAGCATATATCATATTTTTGAATTGAAGTATATACCACACTTTGAGGTGACGGATATAGAACCATTTTTATTTGGAGGGGACGGGATAAACAAATTCAATCGAAAACACGAAAGAAATCGAGGGAAATTTAATTGATTCTTTGCTTACACGTCCTGTTACGAATTTTAATACGGTTTTCCCAAACGAGAATTACTTCGGGCAATTGCAAACTCAAAACTCTTTTTACGATTAGCAGTTAAATGGAAATTGGAGGCTACTACAATTTCAAGTTAATTGAATACAGATGGTCTGATGCCAATATATTTGATGAACGTATTCAAGTAAAAGAAGAATTTTTCAATGCACTATACTAACAGAAGTTTAATAATAAGACTTGTTGGTTTACACGAGCTTTCCTTTCCTACAGTGGTATTTTGACACAGAATGTCATCTAATTTTACACCGTTTATAATAATTATGTTACGAACTAGATTTGTATCGTAAAAACTATAAGCTGATTGAATTTCGAATAATTTTAACAATAGTACAGTTGACAGTTACGATTCGGCTAAGTAATTTGATTTTCACGTAATATTGGAGAAATGGATATTGTTACTTTTGAACGAATATTACAGTAATAAAGCTCAATCAATTGTACGGCAAATCTTTAAACCCCGGAGCATATATTTTTTGCGCGGTCCAATCTACCCAACGTTGAGATGTTTTGATAATTTACATTCAACGCAATCGACATTTCGAAATAAGAAACTTTCTAGAAGGATTTAGCAGTTTGAGCTAGTATCCTTTCATTTTCCAACATTATTTGAGACCGTATTTGCGGTAACCCACCGCATAAACGCGGTTCTTCAGTTTTTCACTCTCGTTTGAGAATGACTAATTCTGAGCAGCTTCAAAAACATTTGGTACAACTGTAAAGACACACAATTTTGCATGGTGACCAAATTTCTGGCTTTTTACTCTTATCTCAAACTAACCATGACATAACATTTGAAATGATCAAGGAAAATTTAGCAGTATGCAAAACAGTTTTTCTGGCATGGAGGAAAGCAGATGGTTTTAAACGATCTTTGAAACAAGTGTAGCATGGTGCTATTTGGATGTAGCTCGTAACGCTACAGTACTCCTACCAACATTTTTGGAACACACGAGGACAGCCTGCCATACCACCACAACCACTGTTACATAGAAGGTTGAAGTAGGACTGCATCATCTTGATTAAGTTGATATTCCCTTAAGAAGATTGCCATTGTTATTATCATTCATGCTCATATGTAATATTATGCATGCGTGGTGTGATATCTCTTTGGCATTATCGTAATCAGAAGGCGAGTCAAATGAGTGGTCACACATTGAGGGGCTCGAATCTTTAAAACCCGCACTGTTTGAACGGCATTGGTATCATTAAAAGACGGCTGCCCTGTTTTATAAGCCAATGCCACAAGCCACAAGAAAGGAAGGGGCACGAACGAACCACTTCAAAAATATAAAAAAAACCGTGATATGATGTGATAGACACGGCATGGCATACCATGATACTATTATGTGCCGGTTGGTGGGCACACACATAACCGAACATAACATAATAGACAAGTTTGCCAAAGTAGCTTTTACACAAAATGGTACCATACCACCACGACTTTACCACTATAATACACCAAATTTTCAAGTGGTTTCCTCTCCAACATCCAAAACGGGAATGATTCTGTTGTGTTCGTACGAGAGAAACAAGGACATCAGGAAAAAGGTGCTCATTTTGCTTTCCAGGCTGCCTCCCTGCTCTTTCCCTTTCCTGCCTCTTGGTATTAGAAATGATATGGTGGTGATGATGATGTCTCAAAAATTTGTGGGTTTCTAAGCCCACATGGCAGATTTCTCCCCACAAAATCCACATGTAGCACATTCATACATACTAATTGAGCACACATGCCATGATCATGATCAGGACGACACCATGCCACAATCTTTCACATAATGGCAAGTTGAGTCAGTCAACTTTAATAAGTCCGTGTCACCATTTTGCTTTTAAAAGCGGAAACAGTAGAGCCTTCGTTCAAAATGGAAACCTCTTTAGTTGATACTATTACTTTGTGCTATACAAAATGTGCATGCGTACATGAATTTATGGGTGTGCGGCAACTGTTTACAAAAACATTTTCTTTCTTTCTCGCCAAT
>JAQGAP010000128.1:0-64794 GCA_034697805.1 Orchesella bifasciata
ATCAATTACGTGTTTTAAGTAAAATTTGCTATGCAATACATATTTCTGTCAAAAACGGGAAATCGGGAAATTTTTTGCACATTTTGGTTACCGGGAAGAAAAAGTTTTTTCCATCAGCGATTGTATGTGGCACAGTTACGCTATATGAGATTAATTTGGATTCCTCCTCGTTCGTCACACCTCCTAATAATGATATCCATTTTCAGCCAGAGTCCGGAAATGTAGAGAAGCATAGGCGTACTAATGCTTCACTATAATTATACATTACCACATAGTGTTGCGAGATTCTGGAACACGTTTTCGTTGTTCACGTTTCCCTTTCCAAGCCCAAATCCAATTTCTAGTCATCTATTCCATTGATCCGATTCTGAGTATTATGTATACCGAAGTAGAAAGAAAATCTGACGAAATGCTCGGCCCAACTTTCTTCTTTTCTCGCGACAAATGTTATTAACGAGAGAAGTCAGGCGACTTCAAAAATTGGCCTTGGATGTTGTAAGTAGAGATAGTGCCAAGTTTAGCATCATAAAGACGAATGCAACGTGAGAGGATTCACATTTTTAGCATTAAGATTAATCCTTGTCATTTACATCAATGTTTCATCCTTTTCGTTAACAAAGTCCAGTACTCATGAATATGTTGCAATACGATCGGTCTCGTGACTTCCCTTAATTTAATGTATCAAACGAATGAGAATCTCTTCTCTTGGAAATATAGATTAAATACACGTGGAAATCCTAACATATAATCCAATCTGCTGCAAATCATACATACAATATCTGAACGTGAATACACTGCTACCTGCGACCTGTACTAAATTTACATTGTGCTAAACAACATTATTTGTTAAGCTTCTTTGTTGAAATAGCACTCATGTAAAATTCGAGAGCTATCTATTATGAGAACCATCATATACACTTATCTAGGTTCATGAGGAAACAAAGTATGTTAACATTAACAGATACGTTCAGCAGTGCACACGGTTTTTGAACTTTTAATTGGAATTGATATTCACAGTACCTAATCCCTGCTCTTGTCTCTAGCATTTGTTGTCTAGAACTAAGAATTCGTGGCTTCATGAATGAGCGAACGTCAAACGAACACCGCAGACTGCGTGGTTCGAAAATATTAGTGATATAACGTAACTTACATCTATCAAAGATTAAATTGAATGCTACCTACCTTCTTTATATGTATATGTATTTATGCCGATTCGGTATAGACAGAAACCCGGAAATCGTTAACAATTACTTGGCAGTTCCAACCGATTTAGTTGACAGCTTAAAAGTTATTTGGAAAACTCCAACTTTTGAGGGAAGGTCCATGACCTTCCTCATGGTTTTTAGTAGTATTCTAACAAAAATCTCATATAATATGAATGAAAGATTGATAAGTGACGGAAAGATCTGAAGACACAAAGTGTAAAATTAGAATAACATGACATGCATGGGTAATAAACTTTTTGGCAGAATTCATCACCGGTTCGATCGAGACGGGTGAAAGTTGTGTCAGACTCAGACTTCCTGATCTCTTTCTGAGAAATGAAGTATGAAAAATCATACTATTCCTACTTACGTATCATAGTAAATGCATGGAAATGTATGGAAACGTAGAAACACGGCAGACAGGCAGTCACGATATACGATGACTTTTGAAATAGGGATTCCCAAGAGAACACGCTTTACACAGCTGAACACTTCGTAGACAAATATAGATAAATAACGGTGTCAGTTGTAAAAGTAATCAAAGAACATTGCAAATTCCAAAGAGGTTATCATATGATAACCTCTTTGGCAAATTCATTCATACTGCTTACGCATACGGCTTTATGTAAAATGCATACTACTTCCGTAGTCAGTCTCATAGTATGTTGGACTAATTTACATACATAAAATACGGTTACAGTTCAGTAAACTTACATTTGTTCTGCAAAAATGAATGATTAGTTGCCTTTATTTAGTAGAAGTATAAAAATGTGACAAGTAGAGATTTCAATACCAGCTCCAATATATACACAGAAAAGGTTGAACATGCTTAACGTGGTTTTACAACACCCTCACCCTAAAAGAAAACAAAATAATGATTAAAATTAATGACACATTACAAAATGTATTGTTGCATTTTTCAATTGAATTTGAAACACAAAACTTACCAAAATACTGATAACTTCCTCAATAGATCCAATCTTCTGGCAAAACAATTCATACCTATCTTTTTGCTCCATTTGAACCAGCCTAACTTTGGCAAGTTCTGCAGTTAACGTTGTTAAATCTAAAATAACCCAATAATTATATATTTACAGAATTGACCTTATGTAAATACCGAAGGGGAAAAGAACTCAAATTTCGAATGACTTACTTCTTATGGTTTCGCTATTCATAGCTTCATTGATGTCATCTAAGTTGATAGTCTTAACTAACGCAAACATCTGACGAATAACTGGCTCCGCAGCTATTACCGCATTTGCTTTCGCCTCCCCTCCAAGTAATTGATTACTCTCCTCGACTTCCAGATATTCCATCATTTCTTCAACTACAATCACCGAGCATTCACATTTCCAAATCCAAATTTCATGCAAAAAAACACTGTTGACTGACAATCATAAAACGTACCATTTTTCATTAGCTGGGCGACTGCATCCCGGTTAGCTACGGCACGTTGTATTTGTCCATTTATTTGAACAATTTCTTCGATGACCTATAACAATTAAAATCCCATTCAATTACAGAATCAATCACCAAACCACAAAACACTTAAAATTTAAACTATAACCTGACGCTTCTGTTGCGATTTCGAATTGACATCATCTCCAAAAACCTTCTCTTCAAGAGCAGCCACCCGGCTTTCCATTTCTGTCAGTAAATTCTCCACATATGCGTCCTTCATTTTGACTATTTTAATTGAGAGTTCAATAATTAATTAAATGGACAACTTCACAACTAAAAGTTAATGTTTGTTTTGACTAAATGCAGCCGTGTGACAAGCAAAAAATGAATGACAAATGACAGCTGTTTAGCCACCCTTTCAGCTGATTGCTCCCATCCCAAATGCATTTAGACAGGTGGGATTGGGGCATCTTGAAACACCGTCCGCTTTGATTCTCTCAGTTTTCCGTCGTTGTTTCTACAGACATCCTGTGTAACATACACGACGTGTAGTATACAGATAATTTAGTTTAATTAATTGTGCAATTACTACCAATTAGTTTAGCAATATAATGCTTCCTTTACGTCCTAGTTTGCAGATGGATGGATGATTAGAACCTCAGCCTTCAGCAGCATCTTCTTTGGTCAGTGCAAAAACGCATCGGTGAAGAATTTGTTGCTGCATGTCGGTTATCAAAAAAGTGCATTTAAAAGGTAAACTTGAGATTATTTTAGTTAGGGGAATAAATTGGAATGAATAAAGGTGATGTTAATTAAGTTTGATACTTGTTTAGGAATTCCCTTCAATATCTTGCCTGAAACTCTACTTTTGGCAATAAATATGAGCCCTATCGGCGGTGATGAGCGTAATGGGAGCAACTTTCGGAAAAAATGTGTCATCATTGATGAAAACGTGGCGGAGTTGTGTGACAAGATTTTACAGAATTTAAGCAATACTTTTGATAAGGATGACTTGCTGTGAGTTGAGAACTTTTAATTTGGTTAACGGGCTGGAATCGGAAGGGAATGATAAGATGATTTTGATAATTTACAGGGACGAGTTTGATATAGTTCCTTGTGAAAGCAAGTTGAACCAGTCACCTGTAATTCATGATCTGACATCCCATAAATTGGCACTAGAGTCATGGTGTGTTCCTTACCTGTACAAACATTCCTATCACCAGTTTTTGTGGGTCTGTAGGAAAGCTCGAAAACCATCATCATCATCAACAACAACAACAATCCAGTCTTCATCAAACTCAGGACCACGACGTGATTCTGGGAATATTGTTAGCTCCAAGAGGGAAAAGGAACTTTCTCGGAAATTAAGCTGCCTTTCAGAGTCTGAGAGAATCTCCAAAGGACTCCTGCTCAGCAGGGCTTTGATTATCATCAACCCAGAACTCACCCTGGCATGGAACTACCGAAGAGATTACTTTCATCCCACAAGTTTGGAAGCTTTGGAACGAGAGCAGCGTTTTGTGTCACTTGTCATGAGTCGGAAGCCAAAGTGTCCAGAAGGATTTACATACAGAAAGTAAGCTTTTTAACGAATTTATGAAAATTCTAACGCTTTAAAGTTGGGATGAAGAAACTAATGTTAATAATTAAAATGTTTTGCTGATCAAATTAGATGGCTTATCAAAAAGGCACTACAAAAAAGCTTGGTAGAACCCAGCCGAATTCAAGATTTCATATCACACGAAATAGACATGATTGAACAACCTATCCGAAGCTACAGTACAAACTACCATGCATGGAGTTACAGGTTTTGGTTGCTGGACCTTGTTCTGACCTATGATAAGACAGTAGTATCAAAAGATCAAAAGGAGAGAATGCTGGATCGAGAATTGCAGAAATCAAATACCTGGATAAAGTCCAACGTTTCAGACTATAGTGGCTGCCACTACAGACAAAAATTGCTCGAATGCATGCTAAACTTTGGCTCTGATGGGATTCCCCTTCTATTGAGGGAGCTGGACGAAAATGAAAAGCGAATTTTTATTTTTGAAGGTCATGAATCACTTTGGCATCACAGAAGGGCTATAATCTTGCTTTCCATGAACCATCTCAAGAAATTCAAAGACAACAACAGTAGCAATGCACCCCCATCATCTGAGGAATATGATGGGTTGGAAGCGTTAGAGAAAACGCTGCAAGACAAGGAAAGTGATCTAGTCCAGCAGATAGAGTCCAAAAATTATAATGATACGGAAAACGAATGCTCACAACTCAACTTTAAACTGTGTCAAGCTCATGTCAAGTGGATGGGACGACGATTAAAGTGGGATCTTACCAAAAGTGTTCATTTGGAAGTGTGAAGATATGCAAACACAATACTACACATATATACAATTTACATACATACATTAGATACATCATGTACCTCTAAATAAGACATTATCAGAAGCTAGAAAGACCATTTTTCTTTTTACTTTAGGCACTTCATTTTTTATATTTGTGACTTTTTGAGTGAATTGAGATAAATATACATTTTAGTAGTTGTTTTTGCTTATGACGCTTATTATTGCAATTACAAAAATATATACAGACAGTAGGTTTGTAGTTCTATTATTATCAGATTACTTTCATGATAATATCTTTAGTTTGTACGCTACATAACAATATTATACTTTCGTAATGTCTAATCGACAATTGTGAACGTAATGAAGTATGTGAGTCAACCATAATATGCTATGCAATATGTATGCAGCTTTCAGGTGGTGAGAAGGATTTTTAGTGCGAAATTCAGGTGTATAGCGATATGATATTCCAGGATAGAAACAAGTATTGGAAAGTAACTAGTGAGGATAACGGTTTGGACCTTGCCTTCATAGAATCATCTCATCTTTAATGCATCAATAACGACAAAATGACTTCTACAGAAAAGCTTTATTCAATAAACAAATATTCATAAGTAAGTACGTAAAAGTACCTTATGGTAGTTAGGTTTAGGAGTAAGTATAATTGCCAGTGTAAATAGGGAATATACTGAAGATAAAGCCACGTATTGAGCCTTAGATCGTAATCGAATATAATAAAAAATACTTCGTTTGTTTTACTGAACTGAAATTTGGACCATTTATTTATTTATTTTCTCGCAAATTGTTGTTGATTAAGGGTTTGCATATTAGTACATACCAATGAACTGTTTAGTAATAATAGTTCTGGAGGTAAGTACGGGATAACCATTCAGAATTTAGATCCGGTAGATTTTGTCCACCGTAGTAAGCATTGTATGCATATGGATATGCCCGAGGATAAACCCTCACTGGCTCAGGCAGACCTGATACAGGTTCAGGTTCTTCAGCAACTCCCACTCCAACCACATTCCAATTTTGCGAAGTTGGCTCATTTCCCCAACCTCCACGCTTAATTCTTGTGCAGTTTCCCAAGTTGATGCATAACACAACAATAAACAGTATCTGTAATTATTGTAACAGTTGTTTATATGGATTAATTGTAATTGTCTTTGGATTCAACTTAATAATGTTTGGCTCATACCAACAGTCTTACCGAAGCAGTTTGAGACTTCATTTTGTTCTATGAAACCTTAATAATTTAACTTAATGAAAAACGTAGTTCACCACAATACAATATTGAGAAAATAAGAGACCGTTAAGTTTGATCCGTTCCGTTTGAAATTCTAAATTCCAATGGTAAAATTTTCAGAATCCCATACCTTTGATCTGCAGGGACAGGTACGAATGGTACGATCCAGTATCAGTCGCATTATAATTATATGGTTTGTGTGCATTTATCTGCGAATCCTCATTTCTGCACTCATTTATACTAATCAAGTTCATTATCATCAAGACAGATTTTAATCACAAGCAAAGTCCGGCTTAAATTACGATTCAATGTAGCGAATTTTTTTCATAGTCTTCTACTATGCGGTTGTTGTAAGTGGTCAGTATGAGATCATTGAGCGAATTGCATCCTGCATATTAGGTATTTACAATGTAAAATAAGAACTTCCGCAAGCTGCTCGGTAGACCGTGAGGTAAGCTAATACGTGCACTAGCAATTCCTTCCACAATCATTGCTGATTGATGCACACTCTGCTCTGCTGCTAATGGTTCTATCCCATCAAAAACCTAACCAAATGAAAATTATATCTATGAAGAAATCAAAATTAACATAGTAGTTAGATATCGCCTAAGGACCTACAAGTATGCAAAGTCAAACGTACTCTATTTTCACTCTAATTTTTAAAAAGCTGATATAAAGAATTTTGGTTAGCTAACTGAGTAATAATCATGTAACACATGATGAAAATATGTTTCCATCCATCATTCTTAATCAACATAACATAACATGGCATAATTAATTGCTGAATTGCATTCACTAAACAGAATTCGAGGACAACCAGTTTGTTATAGCATCTTCTTCGTATTTAGCAAGCACTTAGCTGCTATAAAAGATCTAGTACACGCTCCTGGAAATACTAGAAGCCACAATGAAGGGATACTGGAAACGTTGCTGTTAAAGTTAATTAGGTAGGACTAGTGTTGTTGATGTGTTCCTTTAAAGTTATTTTTATCTTTGCGTAAATTGAACAACAAATTAGACTTAAACCAGAGCTTGTTTGACATGAAACATGGAAAATGGTAATGAGTTACAAAGAAACTTCACACTTCTTCCTTTACAGCAACAACGAAATACCTGATTTAGCACTTATCTATGCAACATCTTTTCGGTGAAAAATGAAAGATTGGATTTCAGTTTGAGTTAAAAGCAATTCCTTGAATATTTTTAATTGAAAAATATCCCAGCAGTTATCTTTTTTGTGGTATGAAAAGAAAAACATTGAGAATGCATACTCATGAAGTGGTATCTTCTTAATAATAATATGCAGGATAAGTAAAGAGAGAGTCATGCGTGACTCTTGAATCTTTAGCTCATAGTTAAGATCTTAACTTCATTTCGTATCCAAGAAGTTGGTATATAAGAAATTTGTATGACAGAAAACAAGTGAAGTAACCGTTCATAAAAATGGGAGCTAAACTAAACTGTCAAAGAACCGGCAAACACGTTGAGCATATATTTCAGCCTTTCAACAACCTACAATTAATATGACCTTGATTTAGCAAAGCAATTTTTTTTTGACAAAATGAATGATCAGTTAATCAACAAAACCTTCTTAACCGACAATTTGCAACGCAAAATATTGATAATCTTAACCATACTAGAGAGGTAATAAGGTGAGAACCTTATTTTAAAACTTGGTTTATGATTTGATTGATTACTTTCCATGCATCCTCAAGATTTTTTCTGACTTTTGGATGGAAACTTACGATTAGTGGTCCTCGATCGAATGAATACGAAACAGCAAATGGCCATTCTTCAGTATCAACATGATAGCGTAATAATTTCTTATAACGCAAACTAGTTTGACATAGCTGATAACCGACTTCAATTACAACTTCTTAAAATTTAATTATAAATAGGCCAGAGCAAGCCTAAAATTAATAATGCCATTTGACCGAACGCGAACGCTCTCATTGTAGCCATTAATTAGGCAAATGCTTAGTTGATTAAATGATTAAATAATGTAATAGGTTTGAGATGTACTATACTTGCGCTTAAATGCATATAAAATCTAGTTATGATCCGTTTTATGGAATTCTCATGGCATGTCAGTCATGTATGAATTTCATAACGTGAAATTCCATAAAAGTATCTTGAAGGGAAAGTTTTGTTCCAATCGTTTTTCTCTTTCCTTTTCTCAAAGTGAACCACAAATGCTTTAGTTACGATCAGATACACGGTGGTGGTGTGGTGGAGATCACCCAGACACAGCTCACAGGCTATATAGGAGTTGGATGGGATGGGGAGTGTTGGAATCTGAACAACCGTTCACTTCATCAACTGCCTCGCACCGCTTCACATCTCATGGAGCGCTTGGGGATGCTGCTGCCGCTGTTCTTTGTGAATAGAACCAACAAAGTGAAACAGTTTTTGTATTCCAACAATAATTATTCCGTGTTTTTCAATAGAAAATCAAATTGAGAATGAAACTGGGAATATTTTCTCAGTTAGTCTCTCGTCCATACTACAATAACTTTAGCAAGTTTTGTCAAAACGCAACCCCGTCAACCCTTAAGCAAATTCTACCTACCAAAACCTTGCTTGTTTCCGGTTTCAAGTAATATTGAAAATAAATAAATAATCTGTCCCCGAGCTACACATGTACTATTTATGTATTCTCGTGCACAATTACAACTTTATTCGTGGAGTGATGAGGATATCACATTCCATCACGTGTAGCCACCTGACATAAATTCCGGAAAAAAAGTGAGAGAACACTCGTGCTTCACATTCTTCTTGTTCTCATTCCTCCCTTTTCACTCTTCCCACGAAGTAAAAGTGATATTTCTTTCCTCGCGTGCATTTATCCACCAAACACAAGATATTATTGTTTTTCACGGAAGAGCGAACTTGTTCCTTTCGCCCAGCATAATTTCTCCTTGGTGGAGATGGCGATGGTGCCGGTGAAGAAAACTCAACTTCTCCTATTTATTACCACATAACTTACTCCAAGACATTGCATCATTGCCATTTGTACTTGTTGTCTTCATTCCTCAAGTTTGTCACGACAAGAACAAAGACATCCAGAGCATGAGCTTCATGTAAAGTCAGAGCAAAAATAACTTGTACGAGTGTTGAATACCCAACTTTTCTCATATTTCTGTCCTAACCAAACTCCCATATATTCGTCTTCTTCTCGGTGTCTTATGTTGTGTGGTGTGGTCATCAAATTTTTTTCTTCACCCATCTCATCTTCCTTCTTCCTCACTCGCCCTCCTTTGTCATTGAGCTTGAGCGAACCCCAAATATGGTGAATGCGGATGGAGCAAAGAAGATGTAATGCCCGTTTGCTAACCGCGATTCCATAGATAAATGCACACAGATGTTATTTCTCTGGTCCTCCCTTGTCCTAAAATATATCTGTCTCCACTCCACTTGACTTCCCTTTCACCATTATTATCATCATTAATTCCGTATTGTCTTTGGAGGAACACGCTTTTGTCTTAGTCATCCCATCTTCTTGTTGTGCCATCATTAGCAGTAGTAGTGGTGGTGGCGGCAGCGGTAGAGTACTACAAGCAAGCTTCCCTTCTGCTCAGCTTTAACTCTCTGTCTTGTCCTGTAATTCATCGAAGACGAAGAAGAGGAATAAAAGGAGGACGATTGTCAGGAAAGTTTTTGGAAGGCTATAAAACACATTAAAGAACATGATTACCAACTGGAGAATGAAGAACAGAGACTGCTCTCCATAGAGCCAAGAACCAATAACAATAATAAACTTGAACTTGTCTTCCGTTCTCTCCATTATTATTTTCTCCTGCGTACTTCCCAGCATATTGCGAAGCCCTTCTGTTCCAATCACGACGAGGAGAGAGTGAATGAACGAAGGTCGAATAATAGCCATCAAATCATCGTACTGGTGAATACAGATGATGGCTAATGGAACCATCTTATGATGCTGATGTGACGTGACGATGCTATTGGCATAATATGGCACTGCATTTACATCCTTACCAAAAATAGCCATTTGGTATTCTAAACGAACTGGATTAAATCTTGGTTTCGTTGCAAGACAATAATTACTTGAATGGTACTTTGTGTGGCATGCACTGCTATATGACATTTTTCTCTAATTTTTGGGGATAACTGTTGTGTTTGGTTTGAAGAACGGAAGGAATGTGGGATGAAGGTAAAAAGGGAGAAATCCCGATGAAGAAGAAGTATATAGCAATTATTTCATCAGGATTGTGAGGATATTGTGGATTTGTTTGTTCTTGTGACGTCATGTTACTGTCTTGAATGAGTGACATGATGAGAATTCTTAAAGCAAGATTATTTGCTCACGTACCCAATTCCTTCCAACCAACCGGAGGAAATAATATGCCGCTGTGAACTTGAATACGTAAGGAATCTATATTATACTAAGTACTAACTGTATTTTATAACCCTTTATTAAAAATATATGGTAAACAAACTTTGAAACGCTGAACGTTATTAAATTTAGCTGAAGGAAAAAGAACAGAAATCAGGGGACCTTTGTCCCTTGATTTAATTTAGGTTTAATGTACTATGACAGAACCATTGTGTTTGCTGTCTTGTAAACTAAAGAGAACATTAAATAGCCTGTTTGTGGTCAGTGAAAATAATTGCTGAGTGATTGGTAGGTGAGCCAGTCAAGTCGTTACAAGTAATAAGACAAGATAATTTAATACGTAGAAGATTAGTATGAAGAAAGAATGGTAGTCTCATGTCGCCCCTAAAAATCCCTTGCTGAACCAAGACCAACCCTTTTGTGAGTCAGAGTCGAGCGAGAGTGAGCTAGCAGCTAGCTTAACTTTAAAAGGTAGCAATAGAATGGTCATTTCCAATAAAATCCTATTTTCAAATGATGAAAGTAGGTCGATGGTGGGTGTTTGTTTTTCTGTGCAGAGTAAATCATAGCATAAATCATATAATATAGGTATACCTATTAGCCCTGGAACCTAGATTGGTGTTATTGTTGGCTTGGTGGTGTTGAAATTGTAATAGTTTGAGGTTTCAATAACTGTATACATTTGCCACATTTTATTTTATTGCATTCTCACTTTTGGCTAACTTACTATTAGTTTTTTTCTCGAATCATCGGATCGGTCGGAGTTGTGGAAGGAAACATATAGAATGGTGGTGGCGGTGGTGGTGATGATGATGAGAAAAGATGATATGATAGGTGAGAAGGATGAGTCGGAGGAGAGCTAGATGAAATGTAGCAAGTTGTAGTTTGTGGTGGTGGTGGTTAAAGAGCAAGAAGGAAACTGTTTCTACATGATTTACTGGCAGATATTCCGTTATCTTCTTTGCTTGGATTCACTTTTGGCTTTGGTTTTTCTCCCACTAATTCTCTCTCATATTTATCTTCTCTACTAGAATAATGTTAGTAGTGAGAGAGTCCAAAAGGTTCATGAGAGTAAACCAGAACTAAAACGTATAGAGTATTTCAGAAGCAAGTTTATAGTGATGCTGCCAATGCCAAACAAACCACGCTGATTATGATAGAGGAGCAACGGCTTCAGCCACACAAAAAGGGTTCTTGTTCTGTTCTTCCTAAGCTGCTCCTCTGGATGGATGTGGAGGGCAGAGAGAAAGTCAAAAGTGGTGGTTTTTTGGTTTGACAGGAAGGGTGGATATTGATTCCACCTTGTGATAACCTGTCCTCCTCTTTCTCTTCCTTTTGGCCTGCCTCTGTCTTCCCTTTAGCGGCCCAGAAAATTACATCCTTCTACTCTACCCACTACATTGTAGCTTTTTGGTCTTTGACTTGTTCCAGATTTTTTTTCTTTTGTCCCAAGTGAAATACACACACATTTACAACTTGCACATTGATCTTTCTCCGTCCTCTCTCTTCTCTTTCATTTGAATTTCATATGAACACTGATTTAAATTGGCACTCTTGCAGTTCAGGAGGCTAGACCCCAAGAAAACTTTGCAATTCGTGGGGCATTTAACTTCACTTTGAGCTAGCAGCAGCAGTCATGTCTGTGTCTGCTTCTGCTACACAGTTATGTTCATCTAGTTAATTATGCAGTACACCAGCTAAATACAGTAAAATATTGAAAATGCACAAAAACGAAAGTTCATTTTGGAATGCACGAAATGGAACTTTCCATGCTACTGATTAATCAAAGTCTAAAGTTTTTTTTATAGAATTGGGAATTAAACTTGGGAAAGCATGTATTTTGACCTGGTTTTCTGGTTTGGCTATAAAAACTGCAATGCAATGCCAATGATTTATCTCTTCCTAAATAGGAGGCATTATTGGATGTGTTATCACATCACATATCACATCATCATCCCTATAAACTCAATGAAATTTTTACTTTTGGAGAAAACTTTCCAGTTAAAAGCTTCCCACATTTCTCAGTAAACTTTTTTTTACGAATTCATTGCCAAAGTTAAATAGAAAATAAATGCGTGAAGCTGGAATCTGGGATGCACAGATGAACCCCTGTAATGACGGTGATGACGATGCTCTTCTTCTTCCTTCCAGTTTCTTCTTTTTGGGAATAAAAAAAAGAAGAAGTGTGTAAGAGGATTTTCGATCTCTTAATGGAAAATGAAGAGAAATGCAAATATCTCAACAGAAGATCTGTATCGATTGATGACTTTTTCCTTCTTCCCCCCGGGTTCTCCCTTCTGATGATCTAATGCATGTTCGTCTCTCGTCTCCTCCACAAAATCTGTGTATTTTTGAGCTCCTATAAAGTGTATTACCGGCTTTATTTTGAGGAACAAGACAACTTTTTTTGTTGAATATGATGCAGCCTTCTATTTTTGCATTAAATACTTGTCTAGTAGTAAAAGCAATGCTGTTGTGTGGGTTGGCTAAGCCTCATTTTTTGTTAAAGAAAAGTACTTACTTTGTTCATATCAAGTTACGCATTTTCTCCTCTTTCTCACGCGCTGATGCTGCTGCTGAGGAGGATGAAAATAAGAAACTTTTCTTTTGGAAGAGAAAAGTCTGCGTATTTGGTTACAAATAAAGAGAAAGAGAGAAAAGTAGGTAGGGATGGGAAGTGAAGTGTGTATGTATCTGTATCTCAGCCAGCTGAGATTGAAAATAAAACTGCATTTCTATCACTCAATATAAATACAAAAGAAGACGAAATGTGAAGTGATGCGTGGCCTTACTTACTCTACTCCATTTTTTTCGCCTGACTTTGATTTGATTCTCTCTCTCTTGCTCAATTCCTCCCTGTTTCTCTTAAAATTCGATAATCCTCCTGACAAAGTCAAGTCACTTTGTTTTCTACCTTTTCCCTTTCTCTCATGATGATTCCAAGTGCAAAGGAGTGCACTGCTGTGGCTTTGACTTGACAGTGCAAAAGTGTTCTTGCCTTTCGTAAATTTCGTAAAAACACGAGAAAAAATGTTCTTGTGTTCAATAATTGAAACTTTACTTTTTATTTTTTCCTCATTGGTCCTTTCTCCAGGAGTTAATATCCTGTCCGTGACCGGATTAGTTTTGCAAAAAGGAAGAAGGCAAAGAGCAAATAGAAAGATAAAGATAAAGAGGGTAGATGAATGAAGATGACAATAGGCACTAGACATATTTTTTCTTGTGGTGGAGTCGAGTCGAGATACAGAATAGTAGAATCATATATGATAGCAAATAAAAAAGCCTCCGCTTAATAGTTCGTTTAAAGCCGGACGACAAACAAGAATGGAGAAGACAATTTGTGTCCCATCCCAGAGGCAAGTAAGCCCCTCTTGAAAAGAAATATGTGATGATGATGTGATATCCTCATTTAGCCCAATGAAACCAAACCTACCACATATAATACCACGAGCCCACGATATACACAAAGTAGCATCATCATTTACTGTTATTATTTTCCATTGTGCTCAGTTTATGTATTCATGTGATTGCGTAAAAAGGCTAGAGAGGTTAGCTTTCTTCTCTATAAAAATGTGTGAATAGAGCTTAAAAATAGTATCAAGATCAGATTTTTTCCCAGTGACTCCTCGTGGTTGTTCCTATATTTGAACAAAAATGACATGGTTTCATTCAACCATATATTTAGTTTTTGATTCTGTGGAATTCATTTGTTGTTTACTGAAAAAGAAAGTAATATGGGGAAAGAAGGACGGACGGTTGTATAGCATTGCGAGCTGCTTTCTTTTTGCATTGTCGCCATATTGACATTGTACAAATTCAAGTATGTTTTTTTGAAAAGAGAAGCGAGCGATGAGGAGTATATAGACGAGTGGATGGGCATCAAGTGTGTAATGTGATGGTATACATGCTTCCTATTGTTTGCTACAGATGTGCTTTTTGCCGTCTATAACATCATATCACCATATTTTTTGCCCCCACAGTAACACACACTCCACCATCAACTTTGTGACTTTGACTTTATCGTATTTCTTTCTTTATTTTTTGCCGTAAGAGCAAGCCACTTCCTTTTCCTCTTGTGTGAGCCTTTCTTCCTTTCCTTCGGGCTTTACTCCCTTCCTGTTTTCACTTTATGTGGTGGAGGAAGAGGAGGAGATCTTTTCAGTTTTGTTGTCATATTCCTATCACCATCTTCAATATGGGCGAAAATCAAACTGATTTTAAACAACTTTTAGTGGCCAGCACTATCAAATGAGTCATAGTGGTAGGGACATATTATTTTCATGCACAAGTCGGTTTTAAATGTGTTAAAAGTTTCAGCAATGTAGGTAAGGTGTGAGTAGGTCTGGATAGTTGAAAATTTGACGAAGAAAATGGGAAACTAAAGAATAGAATCTGTCTTTTGTCTGTTGTCACCCTGCAATTCTTTTACATATTTGAGCTGAATTATGCATGCCTATTGAAAGGCTAAGCCTACTTTTCCCCTCATTCTTTTACAAGCTTAAGGACAATCCATAAGCGTAACAAAACAAAACGAGTTATAGCCAATACTCCCGTTTTTCTTCTGTAGTTGAAGGAGCTATGGAGCGAGAATGTTGGTCCATAATCTAAACTCACATTTTTTGGTTGTTAACCCCATGTAGGGAAACGAACACATTGACAGGAGCATACACCATAATACAACAATCTCTTACACAACATTTCTTCAACATATATTGCATTTTGCCGCTATTCGGCTTCCCTCCCCGATCTACATCCAGTTTTTTATATTTTTATGCTCTTTTCGCCTTTTTGACTGCCTGTTGGATGCATAAGAGAAAAAATATTGTAAAGATGAATGGGGTTGACATTTTCACATGGAATCAAAAGAGGAATGGAGTGCAGAATGATAAATTCTTTATGACTTCCGTTTTTTCTCTTCTTTGCACACACAGGATCTTCCACAAAAGACGAAGCCGAAAGAGAGTCACACAAAAAGGAGAAGAAGACGACCCTTTTTCTCAACAAGCTGCCGCGTTGTGTGAGCTGACGAGTGACTGAGGTCGGCATTACATATAGCATAACATTGGATTGCACCGAATTTTTCGGGGGTCTGTTTTGGGCTTCTTGTCTCGTCCTCTGTAATCTTGAACTAAATGCAACACAAGACAGAAAGGGGGAACTAGAGACAAGACAAAACTTATACTCTCCAAACTCCAAGTCCTTTTTCCTTCCTCTTGTCACACGGATCACATCTTTTCTTCTTCTCCACTCCACCCAAATGCAATTCATGTTCTAGCTCAAGAAGATGATATGTGATGTCTTTGTTCCCGTCTTTTCCCAACTCAACCCGTAAAATATTGGTCAACTAACCAGCAAACCAGCTGCTGCACACTTTCCCAAAATAAAGCAAGGCCGCTACGCTATCATTACTTCAAAAAAAAGACTAAAAAAGTGTCATCCCAACTTTTTTGATTTGGCTGGCTGGAGAAAACTCTCTTCTGGATGCATCATTCCAGTCCACAACAAAATATATATATCAACCAGCAGATCTGATCTGATCCCCTCTGTCAACCCTTTTTGTTGAGTTGCATTGCATCGTATCTCAAGTCTGTCAAGAAAGGATCTTTTCAGGAAAAATCAACTCTATAAAAACATACCAGAACGACCGCGTATGTGACCAAAACCAAACCACTACAAATTTTTTGTCCTATTCCACTGATCTGTATCTCCTTTAACACTCTAGCTTATTTTTATGTGGACAAACTACATTTCCTGTGGAAGGAGTAGTATCCCTGATAAAAGATAAGGATTGTAAATCCGGGAAAGGAAAGAGACTCTTGACTCCTTACCTAAAGTGTATGCGAAAAGGGTTGAAGACGTTGAAAAGGAAGTTAATACGCGTAGAGAACACCCGCACCGCACCACAAGAAATAACTTGTATCAATGTTTACTTTTTTCTTCCACACACATACATTCTTCATGACTAAATGTGTGTAAATAAATGAAAAAAGTTTAAGTGCAGTTTTTAAAAAGATAAAGTAGAACAGGAAGAAAAAGTTCACCAAAGTCATTTACCGCTTTTGGTCATCATATCATTGTCGCCATCGTCATCATCATTTGGAAGTAGAAAAGAAGAAAGCTCATCATCATCATATCATCATGTTGTCAAATCTTCCAACCCTCACATTTTTCGCCATTCTAGCCATCGGAAATCATCCATCAGGTAAAATGCCCTTTTGTATTATTATTACATTTTCTCTAGTTTTGACTTACTTCTTCAGAGTTGGCTCGTTGTATAACATAGTAGGTAGGGAGAATGTGTGAATGCATCATGGAAGAATGTTTTCTGAGTGAATGAACCTCATTCAATACACCCAAGTTAAGAAGTCCGGATGAATGATATGATATACTGATATAGGATGGTCTAGTAGTCTGTAATGTACCGCGAGGGGGGAAAGCAGAATGAAGGAGAGTAAAGTGAGTGAGGAAGTCTTTCATTTTAGCAGTTTGGAGTGAAGTAAAGCAGAAAAAGAGAAACGAGACTATGAAGGAGATGATCATGGCTACGACTTCCACATCCACACCTTATTTTTAACAGAATATCCTACTCTGTACCGGAACAACGGATAAAAGTTATGAGCTAGGCCAGGTCTACCTTCTCTGTAGCATCCGCAAATTTTTCTCAAGGCCCGTCCAGTCGTGAGCTTGAAGAAGCACATGTTTCGCTCTCATCCCTGTATCGTTTCTCGTTAACTAATTTTGGCCTTGATGGAGTAGCTGGGGGAAAGTGATGTGGATATAGTTGATTATATACCCTTTTTCTCCTGACAAACTCTATAATACAATTTGATACGGGGTATCAACTCGGTTAGCTTGTAATTCTATTTAGTTCTGATTTTATTAACTGCGTTGATAAAGGTGGCTTTAATTTGATCATTTTATTTAATATGCGATATGCACATGTTAAGTATATGCTCAATTGAAGCTAATTAGTTTTGTTAGCGAGTTGTGTACATGTGAATATCAACGTGTCTATAGACCTCATTGTGAGCAACTAACCTTCAGATTCTGACAGAGACTATATTCAATTTTGTATAAAGTATGGTGAGGTATAAAGTATGATGAGATGATCGATCAAATTCTTCCTGACATTTTTACTTTTTTCACCTTCATCTGCAAGCAAAGTAGAAATCCACAACTTTGTTTTATTACATTTTCTTCCTCTGTTCTTCATAAGAAAATATTAAATTATGACACAGTCAGATTTTTATCTTCAGACACACTCAACACAAGTCAATGAACGGTAAATTTCGGAACGCAAAAAAAACTTTTTCCGACATTGTGTAACTAACTCACTTTTTCGCAACTGGATACATATTTTTGACTCGACTATTCTAATCAATATAGAATAATTGAATAAATTACATGAAATAACTTTTCCATTTTTTCCAGCTCCCATATAGACTTATATAGTGTGTGAAAGCGCAGTATAATTTTTCTGGATGTGGCAAAAGGGAAAAGTTTGAGTTGACTTTGAAAGAAAAAATAAGCTTGTGAGCTAATTTGTACCGAGTAAAGTAGATAAACTGCACAAGCCCGAGAGGAGAAAAGGAAGCCCAAACATCTGTATATTTCCAGCTAGTTTCTGCAATTTCTTTTGTATTTATATTTCTCACAAGCAACATAACACACTTCTGTGCAAATGGGAAAGTGCGTTGAATTGAAAATATATATAAGTTTGATCCTATTCCTTCCTTTCTTGTCTTGAGAAATAAAATGCAAAGCGTTCCCCAGTCACCAATAATATTGACTAATGGGTGATGAAAGGGTTGTGCAATCCCACCACAATGATGCTCTTTTCTCTCTCTCTCTCTCTTCAGCCTCACCATCAATGTAATAATATTTAATGCAGACAAAGACGTAAAAAGGGAGAAACTTACGTAGTTTGTATACGGGCAATAGCCACCATGAAGGAATGTATTGTGTGTTGTTGGTTGTGGGTTGGGATGGGTTGATCGAGCTTTTTTTAAGTGAAAAAAAGAGAAATGTGCTCTGCCGAAAACAGTGACTGGGATGCAATAATGTACTCAACTCCGATTACTACAAAACCAGGAAGGAGAGAGAGAGAAAAAAGCTCCGATGGCAAAATGCGTTTTAATCAAGACCATTCCCTTTTCGGGTTCGTTTCTGGCTGCGCTTTTTTGGCTTTGGCTCTGACTTATTTACACCCTCTTGGGCATATCCATCGGCATCCACATCCACACTAGCACAAGCCACATTATTGGGATGATGATATCACTATCAAAATGTGTGAACGGGGATATGTCTGTGAATGATAATATATTTTTCTATCGGATACTATCATCACCCAGTGGGAAATCCCCCACAAAAAAAAAGCTTTCACTTTCTCTCGTCGGTTGATCGGCCTCATCAGATCATCATTATATTTATTCACTCCATAATACACCTCTTTTCCCTCTAAAGTGAGACTCATTGTTGCTTAAATGCTCCTATACTTTGTTTACGTACATACATAATCTTGTTCTCGTGCGTAAATAGAACGAAAAAAGTTAGCTAAATTGTCAATGCATTGAACTGTTTTGTAGTTTTTGTTGTCTGGTTCATCTGGTTTGTCTGTGGGAGAGTAACAACAGAAAAAGAGTAGTTCGAAAAGGAGAGAAAATTTTTATCTCTAATTGCTGGTAATTTGGCATAGGACCAACTGAACTTTTTTTTTCCAGCGAGTTTTTTTGTTCTTCATCCACATCAACGTACCCATTTTCCTTCCTCTTTTGTGGATTGCTTGCTACACACATTTATATCTATATACAGCATGGACATAAGCTGGTGTGGCGGTGGTGCTGTGTCTAGCAGAAAATTTGCATAGAAAAGGCGTTTGGCATAGCATTGAATTTTCACCAGAGAGATTTTGTTCCGGAGACTAAACTCTTTCACGTTCTTTCTCCCCTTTTTTGTCGGGCGGATGGGGGATGGAAGTTTTGGAAAGTCGTTTTTCTGGACTAGTAATATGCACTGTTGTGCTTTTGTATATACATGGGAATGCAATGCATATAATCATCATCATCATATGACGCTGCTGATGATTATTGTACAGTTTGGAGAATGGTCTAAATGGGCACAAAATGGAACTATTTTACTTCCGTCTAACATCTCCATTTCAAGTGTAGAGTGTGTGCCGGCTGCTAGCAGTTTGTTGATGTTTTTTTTTCTTGTGCATTTCTTGGAAGTGTGCCCTTGATGTTCAAACTTGAAGCTGGAGTAAACCACAACGGATTTTAGGAGACGAGACGACGAGCCATACACAGGGAACGGCTATGTTTAGACTTTTTCTCTGAATGAGAATGCAATGCAATAAAATGATGTTTTTTCTCTCGTCGTCGGCCTTCTTTAGGATTATAAGTTGCAATGATGTAGGTACGCGTGTGGTATAGCGTGAAAGGTTCTTTCCCTCGTAAAAAATAGTGTCTTACGCAATGCATGAAATGCAATTAAGGAGAAGTAAAAGAGGGCATGTGATTTTCTGATGTGATGGCAGCAAAGTGTTTTCATTTCTCCCCAGTGAAAACGGAGCACAGATTCATTTCATCTAGTTGAAGTTGAAGCACTATAACAGCAAAACTGCTGCTGCAAAGCCAACTTGGTAAAAACAGGAAATGGCTTGAGTTTATTTTTTCCCACTCTTCAACCTACAACACAACCTAGGTGGTAGCGGTAGCTAAGTACACAATATATTTTTTCCTAAACACATCATTTCCTTCTTTAAATATGTATTTCGAATATTTTACTTAATCAAACCGTGTCATCAAACTCGAAAACAAATGAGAAAAGCTTCCAAGTTTTTATAAAGAAATGACTCTTCTTCTGCATAAATGTTCTATTCCTTGCTCATTTGTTTAAACATTTCCCTTTTGTATCCCGTCCAGAAGGAGTAATTGGATCCGGATTGTTAGCCACCATCATTTTCAAACATTACATTTTTCAGTGTGTGGTCACAAAAAAGATTTCCGTCCCTTTTTGTCATTCGCCATCACCATCATCATCCTTTGCGAAATAAAACCTTTTTTTTTCAGAGAAACTATTGCATTAACATACTAAAGACTTTTTTGCTTTTCTCCAGCCACCAAAGCTGTAACAAAAGAGGAGGTAGTCGAACCAACGAGAATGTTCACTTTCACTCACAAAGAGAAAATAAGATAGCTTTTGTCATTTATTCCATTTTCCCTTTCAATTCTTTTGCCGCATCCCTTTTTCCGTTGGACCTTCTCCTAATTACCTTTTTTAGGAAAAAATGACTCTTACATCAAATGCAGTTGTGCAAGTTAAAATAAAAAGGAAAAGTATTCCCAAAATGAAGATGATACTCCCTTTTTTTACTTTTACTTTCTCATCCTCTGCCTGATGATAATGATGATGAAGGCGATTGTATTGTCAATTATATACATTTAAAATGCATGGAAAAAGAGAAGAGGAGCATTTTCATTCACAAAAAAATAAGCGATTCTTTTTCCTTCTGATTTCTACAAAAACTCTGTTTCAAATGTGTTTTTCTTCTTTTATTCCACCTTTCATTTCACAATTGGCGAGTGTCATGTTGCAGAGAGAGGAGTGCATCATGATGCTGATGATCATCATCATTGTCATGATCTCATTGTCCGCTCAATAGGAGAGAAAAAAGTCGGGGAGAGACGTTGACTTTCTGATAATGACATTATTATATTAGAGCACTGTTGCTGGCATCCATTCACGCCAGAAATTTGCTTAAATGACAGCCCCACCACCATCATGGTAGTGACGTGGCGTGGCCCCCTTCCACACAAAAAATATTCCCGTTTTATTCCGCGGTTGAAGTTGAAGGTAAGAGTCATGACATGTGAAAGAAGAAAAATAGAGACAAAAACCATCAAGTGCCGGATGCTCTTCACGAATATATAAACCTTTTTTCTCAAGTTTCTCTCTTGACTTTCATTTTTAGGGAAGTTGAGGAAAATAGGCATTCCCCATCATGAAAATATCAAGATGATGGTGATCATCATCATCAAGAACAGGGCAAAAGTGAAGAGCAAACAAACGGAAATTTAGTACAATTTTCTATTTTCCATTCAAAAAATAGTTTTGCCTATTACGATGATCATATTAGGGCATAAATTTTTCGAGGAGAAAGGAAAAGTGACAAGTTTACTTTAAATAAATGTTGCCAATGTCAGAGTTAAAAAGGAGTCTCAAGAGGAGTCATCAACTTCGTTTTTTATTCTCTCTTTTGCTCAAATACACATGAATAAATGAAGTGTTTGTGCTTGTCATAACTTGAAAAAGAGGAGGTTAGCAAAGTACGTTGTTGCTCTGCTTCTCGCAGTTTATTTCCGCTTGTTGTACCAAATAACCGAGATGGCATTGCAATATGTTTATTTTAATAAAAAAAGAGAAAGCTCTCCGGCGAGTTGGGTTGGAATTGGAATATTTGTTTGCGTGCATAGTAATAAACACTCATGAATGAAATGCTATTATGTTCATACATCTGGAAATGAGGTGGAAGAAAACTGGGAAAGGTCTGCGGTAACTTGGAGGAAAGGTAATAAATTTTGTTGTGAAAAAAATGGGAGTGTGATGAAAGGAATAAGGTAGTGTAATAAAAGTAACTGTCGAGGTCATTAGTTGGGGTGGAAGATAATATTAAGTCATTTGTGCAAATTATAGTGTATTAATTACGGCTAAAGAATGATTTTGCAAGCCACATAATCAAGGAATCTATTTAACCGAATTTGTAGCACAATGCATAAATACATACTTCCTCTGTTTACACCACTAATGAGACACATTTTGCCGAGCAATAATTATACCTGAAACTCCAGTTCGCGTTCGCCCGCATTTCCTGCGGTTTCTCAGGAGAGCAGACATGATAAATATCTAGTCTTATTGTCTGTGTTACCCCCCGTGCAAACCAGTTGGCAGATAGGACACTGTTTCTCCTAAATAGCTCACCACCACTGTCTGTTGCCACCCTTAGTAAGAGAATGTAGCAGAAAACAAGACAGGGTTTTGCAGTGACCGCAGACAAATGGAGTGGGTGGCATAGAACATGGTTGGAGTACAAGAAACCACTTTTTCTTCTTTATGCCCTTTCAAAATGTAACAAGAAAAGGAGGCTTAAGGAATACATTGAGTTCATCCACACAAAAACTTTTCCCATCATCCTTGAGATACTACCAAGAGATGCGTTGGCCCACAGGTATAACTAGAGCGAGAGCGTTCATGTTTGCGGAAAAATGATGAACTGGGTGGCTGGACTCGCCTTCTTCATGCTGGCCTAAAACGATTCACCTTGTTTTGCATGAACTGTCTTACATTGGTGTAGGCGATTTCGACACCATTTCAGGCCAGTGTCAGACAATTTCTTCCTGAAGCTATAGTACATCAATTATGCCTATAATAGACCTAATTGCTTAATATTGACGCAATTAAAATTTGGATAATCTTACACAGTACGACCAGATGCCATATTTCGATCTTTTTAAATGTTATAAAAAATATACTTTAAAAAATGCTATAAATAGAACTAAAGTCTGGCAATTTTTACACGTAAAATCTAAAGTTGTATATATCTGTACAAGAATGTATTACGATGTAGTCATGCATGAAATGAAACAAAGCCGCTGATTTACTGTATCCCTGTCTAATACAACGGAAGCCAAAGGTGTAAAATAAAACTCTAAATTGGCAACCTTTTGTTATAACGCGCTCGAGAAGAAAGGAAAGGTGAAGTGCTTCAACCAGGAGAAGAGAGGAGAGGTTAAGGTGCTACACAATGAAGTAAGAGAGCCGAAAGGGAAGAAGAGGAGCTCATAACAGCATAATATGTCTTGTTTATCCCCTTGAAATACTGAGCTCCCTCAAGAGTCATTCAGCCCATGGCCTATTCTCCTTTCTCTTTTGTGGTCTCTCTTTCTCCCTGAGATGGAAAGAAGCTCTCTTTTATTTACAGTAAAGGCACAATACATAAAGAGGAATAAAAAAGGTGCTAACAAAAAAACAGAGATGCATGTGTACACATGTTTTCCACCAAATACTACAACACAATACATTTTTGTAGCCTTGAGCTCTAAGGATTTGCTACATTACAGGGAAAATGATGCTAGTTTACAGTGTTCCTTATACCACACCACACACATATAGTGTTGTTACATTACATTACACTAGGCTCTCATGTGTGTTGACAAGCTTGACTTTACATTAGTGTCTTTTAAGGAGGAGGAAAACAAATAGCTTCATTCTTCCACTATATCTCTCTCGAGCAACAACACTCTAAACTTTTTTAAACGAGACTTTTGCAAAGCACCAAGAGCTTCGTTTTGGCTTTCACCAACCAACATAGACTTTTGCTTTGATACCATGCTGGTTTCCTTTTTTTATACATAAACATGTGAATCTCTTGAGAGGGGTGCTCCTACTTACCCTCGTTGGGAGGCTTTACTTCTTTTCCTCTCTTTCGATATTACAACCTACGACTTTCCCATCAAATCATTTCTCTTTTCTCAGCTTCTGGTACTTCACATTTTTCAATCTTAACCATTCTTTTTTTGCAACAGAAATAATTTGTTTTGAGGAAATCCGCATAGGTATTTTGGTAGTCACAGATAAATAGGGAGGCTATGTGTGTAACCAACTTTTTGCATGGAGAAATGCATAATTGGTTAATTAAATTAAGCTAGATTTTGTGGGAACGTTGGAGTTGGGGAGTTCACGTCACTGCTCCACTAGTTAGTAAACACATGTGAAAAATCGATGAAAATGATGAGGGTACGTACGGAGAAAGTGTGTTACGATTTCTGAAACAGGAGTAGTTGAATGTATGTATGTATGTATACACTCCCATTACCATCATTATAATGATATCATGGCGTTCATGATCATGGTGATCCTGATCCCTCTGCTTGTAACTTAGGTACATACAGATGTACGACTGGGTAAACTTTTTTGTCTCTGACTGTCGTCATTTTCACTGTGGGTAGAGAAAGGAAAAGCCCAAAAAGTTGGTCCCAGGTGCAACAGAAATAAAGCTAAAAACCCACATGAATGTATTTATGGTAGCACTAGGACGGAGGAAGGAAAAGAGGTGGGATGGTGGTGGTGGTAGTAGTGGTGTTGGTCGTTGAGAAATTTGGGACAAAAAGGCAATTTCTCCATTTCCCCTCGAATGGAATCAAGGGAATGAAAAGTAGTGCAGGCAAGTGGCGCATCGTGGTTTGCTGGGTTTGGGTTGGCGAAAGCTTGAATTATGAAAAAGGAAGTTGGGCTGCTGGGAAAAACTAAATAATTTGCGTAGAGAAACTAGGTAAACAAAAATGAAAATACTTCCTTACTTCCTTATACTGTTATCCAGAAGGAAATAACTGTGTTTATATATAGTTTCTTACTTTAATTCAATTTTACATCTCCCCTGTCTTTCATCACATCAAAGGGTAGGTTTTATTTGTACAAAGATTTGTTGCGCTTTCACTCAAGTCAGTTGACAACGTCTTGTCATTCTCCTCTCCTTCATGGAGGAATCAATGAGCCACGAAAATTTGCTCAAGCTCAAATGTCGGCCATTCCAATGCGTCTCGAGAGAAATAAAAAGAAGAAAGGACCACCACTTCTCGTCATTTTCATTCAATGACTTTTATTTTCATTTGAGTTGCAAGCCCGTTCCTTTCATCTGGTGGTGCAACGTACAAATTGGAACTTAACACGGGGGAAATGCATAAGTATGTACGGAGCAAGTTCAGTTTTTTTTGGTGAAGTCATCTCAAACAAAAAATTGGTATGTGATATCAATGCTAGAGAATAGAGATGAAGATGACAATGAACCAGAAAAATGGATCGATCATCAACATTAAGGAATGTGTGCGATCTTTTTTTGGGGAAAAGAATTGAAATGAAATGCACATAATGTCCTCCTTCCTACCCTCCACACTTTCACTTAAAGAACCAAAAGAGAGCTTAAAGAAATAACTAAATTGCTAAAGACAAAGCTTGGCTTGCATTAAAAAGCATAATAATGATATGCTTGGAAGAGGACGAAAGAAAAATTCATTGCATGCATCACATAACACCACATCCATATCTCTTTCTCTCCAATCTTTGAGATTCATCAGAGAATAGATATATATACAGATATAAATACAAGTGTAATAACTGGTCCTGGTCTGGTCTGCTTCTGAAATGGGAAGAGAAAAGGGGAAATGAGTAAGAGTAAGATGAAATTTTTTCTTGGAATTGTATCGTTTTCTTTAATAAATGCAACATGGGGGATGTTCCATGTTCCATCCAAAGAAAGAAGAGTTCTGTTCTGTTGGACGCGACTCTTTTGGAGTAATATACGCTATTAGCTTTTACTTTTTCTTGTGTGACAGCATCTTGGGAGTGATTTTGTCGTTCCACTTCATCCTTCCACATTCACATTTTTCTCCTACTCGTCTTCTCATCCACAGAAAAAATAAAGAACCAGAAGAATTCTTTTCTTTGCTGAAATCCAAATATGTTTTTAGTTTCCTTCTTGTGAAATGGACAAAAGAGTTTTGAGAAGGGAAAGAATATATATGTTTGTATACGGGGAAATATTACAAGGGAAATAGTTAAGTGAATGGAAGAGATGAAACATGAAATGACTGAAAAAGTAGAGTGGAAGACAGGGATCTAAAACGATATAGATACGCAATCTGCGGATATAGATGGGGATAGGAGCCTATTTCCAGAATAAGTTTACAATTACAGTTTTTCTTGAGCTACTTTACTTTCACCAGTTCCCAAAAGTAGTCCTTTATTTTCTTGGCTACAACACTGATACCATAATATGCTCATATTATCCGCATCTTTTCGAGTTCATCAAGTTTCTTTGCGTCAGGATGAGAAGACTAATTTTTTTCACCAGAAAAAAACAAGGAAGGAAGGAAGATGAGAGAAAATTAAAAACAAGTTGTTGAGTTCATATACTGTTGTCTGTTTTGGGGAAGAAAGAGGGATGGACAAGGAAGAGGTTTGCCAAACAACTTTTTGCGTGTTGGAAAAAGGCGTGTGTTGAGCTGCGATGATGGCCAGACCAAGGAAAGTTTTGAGAAAGATTTTTTTTTATCAATTTTTACTCTTTCTTCTGCACTTCACTCCAAAAAACTGGATGAAACTGCCCAAGGCATTGAAGGAGCAGAAATGAAGAAAAATGAGGAAATGTTTTTGGAGGTGTGGATGATGAATATTTAATTAAGAAATTTGTGTTGTTGGAATTTGATACAAAATCCGAGTTACTCGCTCTCTCTCCCTCTTTCAAGTTGAGTTGGATTTCGTATGCATTTGAAAATGGGAAGAGTGGGGCTCTACTTCTCACCACTCCACTGGGGAAACAATTGGAGGGATTTATTTGGAATGCCGAAAATGAATTTGGAGCTGAATGAATGAAAACAAAAGTGGCTACATGTGTTTGTATCCTCGTAATGTAAGTTAACGGGGCTACAAAAACTTTGTGTATTATGACTCCCAATGGGAAATGAATGAGAAGCTAATTTATCCTTGAATATTGTCATAAATTCCTTTGGACAAGTGCATTATTATTTCGACTCTATAGAATCTGTGGGGGTCCACTTGGATATGTTAAATTGATATGGTTTGGCAAAAACTTGTCTTGTTTCCCACACCACAAGCACCGCACCACACGACGAAGACGATTTTATACGCGTAATATTGTACAAAATGCGTCTTTATTATTGAGAAACAAAGTTTCTTCCGAAGAGAAAGTGGAGCTTTTAGTTTTGTGAGAGACAAAAACTTGTTCATGTTCACCTCCTTGTTCTTCTTCAGAGTCGACCACTTTCGCCTTGTCGTCGCTTTCTCTCCCTTGTCTTTCTTCTTGTTCTTCAGTTAAAAACTACTTTTTGTTCACTTTCTCTCTCTTGGCGTTTTGGGAGGAATGAATTCAATATGCTTCTGTTCATCTTCATATCCCTATATATTTTATATGGGGATGAGGAAATGAATGAATGAATGAAAAGTAAAAGTGTTTTAGAGTGAGCGGGTGAAACTAAGATATCTTATAATGGCGACAAGAGCGGAAAACAAGAAAAAGAAAAGTTGAGAAATTCCTTTTCGTGTTTTTGTTCAACAAGCGACCGTGGAGGGATTTGCTTGTTGGAAGGCTCATCATCATCATCGTCATCGGCTTTATTTACAAAAAAGAGAAAAAGGTCGTCGTCACACACAGAGAAAACATGCATTTCTCACACGGAAATGCTTTTGCAATATGGAACAAGCCAGAATAAAATTGTTTTATGTATTTGTGCCATGCAACTAAGGTGGAAGGTTGAAAATTGTGGAGGAGGTAAAAGAATATGTTGGCGTGAGATGATTTTGAAAGAGGGTTTGGATTTTGAATAGGAATATCGGACTCCCCTTCCTCTTTCTTTCTTTTGTTTTCGACATTCATGTATGTATGCATACAGGTGCCTGAAAATGAAGATATTGGCATTGTCTTGTCAAAAACAAGGAAGGGAATTCCCACCTTAACCAACCCACGTTTTCGTTTCAATCTTTTTTGTGTATCCCACTTTTTTAACTTCTTGCTATTGGAATATCGACTTTTCCTCAAGGTTTCTCCAAAGTGAGAAAAGCGGAAACAGATCGAATAGATCATCTTTTAAGCCTCGTTCTTATTTCTTCATGCGTTACACTTTTTTAAAGGTGGTGGATCAAATTGGCATTGTTTCTTTCAACTAGCGTGGGAGATTACACGAGGGTATGATATGAAACTGCAGTGCACCTCTCACCTTTATACTGTTCACTTTCAATTTAAATAAATTTCCTTTTTCCTCTCCCACAGTCAGTTTTTCTGCTAACCTTCATTTCATTCGGGATTTACTGTTTCACAAGTCGATTCGTAATGTAAAATGGCGGTGGTAATGTGCAACAATCAATACTTGTATCGAAACCTCAATATATTTTGCTATAATTATTTTTCAGTCTTGTTGAATTAAAGTGGTCTTTTTAAAATTTAAACAGTTCTAAATATTATTAACCCAATAGATAGTTTACAGGACCTTTACGTTGGTGTATATGAATCACCATAGGATAACCGCTGTATTTGTTATGATTGGGTTAAGTATTACATTGTATTAAACTCATTTTCTTTTATTTATCAAAGCATCTTTTTTGCGCTCCACAATCCGATGATGACTTCAGCCCTCCGTGACATTTTGGGATATTGTGAGCATCAAAAGAAAACGCATTACAATATTTTTATCCCTCTATTTGTTTCTACTTTTATCGCTCTGTGTGTACCTAATTCCTTGAGTATTCATACCATGAGTGGGCCATACAATAAAAATGTAACGAACCACTTTCTCCCTCCTCCATATAATATCTATCTCTGTTGTCTTTAACTCGCATGTGTTAGCACAACATTAAATCCGGCAAACCAAGGGAGCAAGAAGATGAAGAAATGAGAGTGATCACAAAAAAAGGAACTGTCTATTCTTCCCCAAAAAAACCATACACAATACAATACAACATTTTCTTCCGCTTTGTTGGGCACACAATGGTATTATATATATCTTATTACGTGCGGATTGTGTATCAAAATAAACTTGTTGTGTATCACCATTCCTTCATTGAGAAAGCTAAACAGTTGAGCTACACGAAGCCACGCACCCTTCTCCCACAAAAGCCCATGCCATTCCGTTGCTCTCAAACCCAGAAAAAAGGGGACAAGCTTGTTTCTTATGTGTAAAAGAGGGGAAATCAAGTAAATGGAGAAAAGAAAGTTTGGTTTTGGTATGTCTGTGTGTCCTCTCCTCTTTGTGCTATTATCTGTTAGTTTTTAAGTTATGCCCGTTTTTTTCTTCTTCGGGTGCTTCTTAAGTCTTCGTCTTTTCTCTCCTCGTATTACACATAGGCCCCAAATGCGAGTATTTGGTCACGAAAGAATCAATCCTCTTAATGGAAAAGTAGAGTAAATTATCCTTATGGCAAAGGAAAGAAGAAGAGAATTGTGTGGTAGTGTATTTATATGGTGTATGCACAATGAAAATGAAAGACAGGAAAAAGACTTAAAGCTCTCCGCTTTCTCTTTCTCGTCTTCTCCAAATAATGTATATCCCCTCGTATTTTTGGGTATGGCATTAGCAATAAAAATTATATTGGACAGCTTTCTATTTACTTTCGTCTTGATAATGTGATGCTATTGCTGGTATTACTGCTATACACACCAGCAACCACCATACCAATGCATTTAATGCAAGTTTCAAGTTATTTTAAGACTTCATGAAGTGCTGAGCGAGAGGCCGAGAGGGGAGGATGAGAGGGTATGAACAAGAGGACTTGAAGAAAGTGAAAATGAACTTCATTTTCAATGGAAGGAATAAGAAAAGAAAAATTTATGTTTTAGTTTTATTTTACGTTGAATTGAAATGGAAAAGAATTTGTGAACTGAATGGAGAAAACCAAGTGCGCGGGTACAGAACAAAATTTATTTCACAAAATATTTTAAAAGAGAAATTGTCAAAACTGACAGAAATTGTTGGATCCCCTTTTTAGTGAAAAGTATGTAATTACAACTTGTCTTTCAGGAAACTTTAGTTGTGAAATACAAAAGTGAAAAGTTCCTTGTTGGAAAGCAGTTTTTAAGTAATAAAATGATAGATAAAAACGGTCAAACAATGATTCTACCTGAAGATATGTCTCATTGTTTCGTTATAATTGAAATTTCAGATGGTGGACCAGTGAGTGGCACGGACTTCCAGCCGGAATTTGCAGAACCACTGGAAAATTTGACGGTGGCCATTGGACGGGATGCTACATTCACGTGCATTGTCCGAGGGCTGGGTGGATATCGGGTAAGAGATATATTGATAAGACCACACACACAGTTCTAAATTGTACATAAATTTCAAATCTTCCCAACCGATCAACATCCTCCTTAAGACACAATTAGAGCTAATGATATTTTAATAGCGTAAAACATAGCAATCTAGAAATAGAAAGGGAAAGATTTTGTATGAAAATCGAATCCCCTTCTTCGTTTTCCTTCCTGTTCAATGGCTCCTACAAGTATTTCCATGATATACTTAACTCACCCCATTCCTATTCCCAATATGATGATTTGTAGTCAGTCCCAGTCCGCTTTCACCACCGATTTGCCTTTCTCCCTTGCTCATTTCGGAAAACACTCGAAATTTATTTCGTTTCGGCTTTACTCTCCAGCATCCATGAGAGTTTTAGCTTTGGCTAAAGAGGAAGAAGAGAGTCCACTTTTATATTTTTATTCTGGGAGATAGATTAATGAGATATATTATTAGAACGTTGGTTGCCTGCTTGCTCAACATATCAGTATCAGTAGCAGCACCAAGCACCAGATTGTAATGCAGACTTTTCCAACTTCTTTTTAATTTAAAGCTGCTACAACCGTCTGAGCACCTGAGACATCCATTTCTGAATAAAATCCTTGCTTCCAGTCATAATTTCCCGTTAGTCATAGTCATCACCATCATGATATGGTCATGTAATCAGTTTTCTATAAGTATATATATCCGCTTATACCTGCCTATACCATTATAGTTGATAGGTGAAGTATACCAATGAGTGATACATTAGCTCTCCTCTACAAAATACTTGTCTAATGACATTATATCCAACTCTCCCAGCAAACGCTCTTGCACTCCTTGTCGTCACATCCGGTCCCCGTATAAATAGCCGCCTTGTACCTGGAAACTTTGAAGCTGTGGAGCTGAAACCAACAAGAGAATTCTTCAAGACTTTGATCCACATTTCAACTTTTTACATCATCACCATCCTCCTCATCTTCATCATCATCATCATCATCATTCCTCCTTATCCTCCCACTCATCCCGTCTTTTTCTTCGAGTTTTCTTGGTCTCCCTCCTATGCAAAATAGCAAGAAAACGGAGAAAGAACACAAGAACGAGAAAAGATGTCAGAATAAAATTTCCCCCTTTTTGGAATGGATATGCAGTGAAACATCTGCTGGATTTTGGAAATAAATGATTTCCCTTCCTCAAAAAAAACTTTCTCGTTTGTCATTTGCTTCTTCTGTCTGTCTCCCTCTCTTTGGGTATAATATGTATATGCGCCGTTTTTGCAAGAAAAGTAAAGCCATTACCATAAACAGGCCTTTTATTCGTGTGTCGACAGAAGACAACATCCTTCTATAGAATTATATTGAGCAAGACATGCAAAGTGGTGGTCCCATTGTGAGCAACTGATTTTTTGTGAAGTATATGTATGCAAGTCGGTTTCTATTTTGGTTTCAAATTGCTTAAAAGCACTTTACATCATCTCATTCTTTGGGACAAGTTCCTTTCTCTCATTTTGACGTGCTGACCGGGAGAAAGGAGAGAGACAGTTTTTATGCAGAAATCTTTAAGCATAATCATATTGTAGGCATGTGTTACTCACTCACAATCAGCCGAGTAGTTCCACAAAAAGAAGCTTTTCTGAGGAGAAAGAAGAAGAGCGACGACCAATAACATCCGACTGGTACGCTTACATAAGTAAGTATACACATTATTCTGTCTTTGTTGCTGGGTTGAAGAGTACCGGATGTGGATGTTAGACTTTAATGCGTTGATTCAATCTACTTTTCCCTTTTTCCCATGCTCATTTTCATTTGATTTTCTTCAGAGTTTGAGAGATGTACATTCCTTTGTAAACTTCTCTTGTTAGGCATAGTTCCGTGTGGTTTAAACAAATCAGCTAATCTGTATTCAATACGTGTGCTGCTATGCTCTTTCTTCCCATGCAATTCACTAACTCATCTCCAGCAAACTAAAGGAGGTAACGGTGGCACTTTCTGTCGTTCTAACGAGAGGATGAAGGTGTGCGTAAGAAACAAAATCAGTTTTAATGGCTCCATAAAGTTTTTTTTCACGAATGCATAATGTTGAATGTGCATAAATGCAGGTTTTTTAGAGTGCCATTCCCGGAAATAGTGGCAGTTGCACTGAATTTTTTGTACACATTTAAAGCACAGAAAGTACTAAAACGTCAAGGTAAAAATATATAAGGAAATAGGTGTAAATGATCATTATGCGGCGAGTCTGTACGACAAAATAGATAAATGTATTTTCGTAAATAATTTCAAATGTTTGCAGATTGCATACGATCATAGCCTTTGTTATCCAAAACTAGTGCATTGATAATTACTCGATAAGCAAGCAATGTATCTACCTATTTGTAATTGTAAAACGGCATGTGAATGGCATACTTTGTATATTATTCCTGGCACCGCTTTCTTCCCCCTTTTCCATCTCCAGTTAAAAATATTCCTCTCATGTCCAAGCTAAACAATCACTTTTGCTTTCTCTCTTTGGCACGAAAGAGGGGAGATCAAAAACTGAATACGGGCAGCCAACTGTTGTTCTGCTCAAACCACCAAAATTACATTGAAACTGCTCTATTTGATCAGACGGAGAAATATCACGGTGTAACTTCATCCAAACCAACATCAAAACCTTCTCTTTTTACCCTATTGCTCCTTTGTTTGTTTACTCAACGAAAAAATCTACCCACACACCGGTCTACTACAGCAAGCTAAAAGTCCGTTCAGGATGACTGATTTCTTTTCCTCTATTTCCAAGAAAGAAAAGAAGAATAAGAATCACATGCACGAGCATTTTTTGACGATCATATCGCCCTTCTCCGCATGTACAACCATTCTGTTTGTATTACAATCTGTAACTGTGTTGTATGTATTCTGCGCTTTGGCTCCCGAATCCAATCCAAATTAGGTTTCGTTACGCGAAACCATTGTGACGGGCTGTTGCCTTTTTTCCTCCTCCGGTGTGTATGTGCATTGCATTCATCCTCTTGCTGCTCACGGAAGAAAAAAGAAAGTGAAATGCATATTCCAATCCAAAAGAAGAGAAATAACATCTCATATATTCCAATAATATTACATATATATGCGTAAACACACTCGGCCAGACAGATATTCATCGGGAGCACGGCACCACCACACCACACACGTGTTCCCAGAAGAAGATGAAATGCCTTTTTTATCTTTGTGTACTACATACTACATCCAAAAAAATGGATTTGAATTGAAGGAGCGTTGTTGCGGGACCATTTGTTGCACCAGACCTCCCAAATGGCCCAGAAGAGAAGAGGAATGTTACAAATGCAAAACAAGCAAGGTCCATTTGCTTATTTTTCTTAGGAAAAAACATCTTGAGGAGAGTAATATGGTATGCATGAAGGAAACAAATTACGATAACTTGAGTGTCATCGTAAATGATGGGTGTAAAAAGGGGAATATAATGCAAATAAATAAATTCTCATCCATTCTCTCTGAGAATATAAACAAGGCAAAAGTCACCAAATTGTTTTTTATGCTGCATTGAACTAATTTAGTTTGATCAGGTAGTTTTTTTGCTTGGTTCGAAACGGTGCAGTTGAAAATATTATATTGTGTTGGGCTGCCTGAGAAAGGAGGCGGAAGGAAGGAGAGAATATTTGAGGAAAACTTTTTTTTCTGGAGGATGAAATGGAACTGCATTATTGGGATCACATTACAAACACTCTGTGTGTTTGTTTCCCAATGTCTTGTAATAATATGCAGATCGGGAAGAACGCAACGGTGGATGGATCAATTTGGAATGCTGATCGTGTGCCCAAGTCCATTGTGCCGGGGAATAAGCGCAAGGTGGTGGTGCGGTGTGGTGCAAGGTGGTAGAGAAAAGGAAAGTAATATATAGCACATGACTACGTCTTCCTATTGTGGGTGAAAGCATGGGAAAATGTATTAAGATTTTGATCCATTTCTTTTTTCCTTGTCCTCTGCTCCAAAAGCACACACGTTGTCTTTATATGCATATTGCATAATATCCCTCACCACAAGAGGAAGGAGACTCTGGTGGAGGGAAAAGCATTATCTGCTTGACTTTTTATTCAAATTTTCTTCTTAAATTTTTTTTTACTTCTTTTGTTTGTTTGCTCCTTCTGTCAACCAACACCTCCAACAAGAATATATATATTTTTTTCCTCTTTAATTTTCTCCACCATTTCTCTTATTGAAATGCCAGCCAGGTTTGCGTCTTGCATTCACATTGTCTCCAGCACCAGCACCACTGGTGGTATGGCGAGGATGTGGAAATTGTAGGAAATAATAATAACATTACTGAACTAACTTCCGTTGAAGAAAGGAAGGGGTTTGGTGCTGGTATTGGTGGTGGTGGTGGCAGCTGACTACTACTTGTAAGTATAATTTAGAGGGAAATCGCATGATGCGTACAATTTTTGATCTACCAGAAAAATAATATAATAGTTGAAGAAAAACCAGCAGAATATTATTATATTTATGTGGATGAGCTGATTTGGTATTCAACTCTTTCTCTTTGACTTTTGGCTAAAATACTTTTTTTGGAAGGAGGAATTGATTTATTTAGTTTTAACGTGAACGATACACATTTTTTAAATGGGGAGTACAAAGCAGATGTCGGCTCTTTTATTAAATATATTTATTTTGCTAACAAAGCCCCGGTCGGGGGTCCACTTAGGAATTCTTGGCAGGAAGCTGCACTGAGGAAGTTGAGTAATTTCCATACTCTGAACAAAACCTTTTTTTTATTTATTTCACTTAATTACCTACCATTTGAGAGCATTTTCCTTCTACTTTCAAAATGGCACGGCATGAGCCCAAGCCAGGAACAAAGAGGAAGGGAAATTAATCCGTAAAATTTGCAATGACAGCAAAAAAAAAAGTTTCCGAGAACTTACAGCAAAAAAAACGTGAGAGTCGGAGAAAAGCGTGAAAGAAAGTTGTTGTGACAGGCGCTCGTTAACCCGTAGATCCGTACTTTTTTTCGGTGGTGAATAGTTGTGATGATGGCAAAGCTTTAGTTACAAATGTCGAGTGTGTTGTTATTCCCCAATTTTTTGTTCATGTTCACAGCACTACATAACAACAAGAGATGATGATCATGTTATGTTATGCTCTCTTTTTTTCTTCAGGTCGGCTGGGTGAGAGCGGACTCGAAAGCGATCCAGGCAATTCAT
This sequence comes from Orchesella bifasciata, assembly GCA_034697805.1. Classification (NCBI taxonomy): domain Eukaryota; kingdom Metazoa; phylum Arthropoda; class Collembola; order Entomobryomorpha; family Orchesellidae; genus Orchesella; species Orchesella bifasciata. The sequence goes on from JAQGAP010000128.1 coordinate 35,578, forward strand.
ACACACGTAATAACACACAATCCTCGAGTGTTTGTGTCTCATTCGGATCACACCATGTGGCATCTCACGATCAAGGGAGTTAAGGAGGAAGACAGGGGCTCTTATATGCAAGTTTAACCATTTATTATCAAAAATTCCTTAACATAACTATAGCGATACGAAAATGGTCTCTTTTTTTTCCTACAGGTGCCAAATCAACACAGACCCGATGATCAGTCAGGTAATCCATCCTTGTCTCCTTTCTCCTCTATTTACCATCATCATCAAGGGCAGTCTTTATCATCTCACGTGTCATAGCACACAACATCAACCAGCCGGAAAGAATGGGATGCTTCATCCAACGACAAGTGTTGCTGGTTTGGTTGATAGGATGATTTAGAGCTAGTGTACTTGATGATGATGTCAAGCGAAGAGTTTCTTGGAATCATTTTATTTTGTTCTACTCAATCAATTTCCTTTTCTTATCATGAGCATTCCTTTTTTATGGTTGGCTATGGTTTTTTTTAAAGGTGGCCGTTTTGGAAGTGGTGATTCCACCAGAGTTCATTCCAGAAGATACATCCGGAGACATAATGGCACCTGAAGGGAGCACTGTCAAGCTAACGTGCAAAGCTCGAGGACATCCCACCCCGTCAATCAAGTGGAGACGGGAGGACGGCCAAAATATCACGTTGAAGACTCAAGGGAGCAAGACACAAGGTAAAAATGTCATATTTTTGTCTATATACTTTAAGCATCGTACAAAAAATATTGTGAGAGAAGAGCAGCAGATTATGATATTGCATCATTGTACAAATAATAAAACAATTTATTTTCACAATAAGATCCTATTAAAAGGTTTTTAGTTTGTTGGAAGAAAAGAGAAAGGGATTACATTTCATGTTGGTGGTAATGAGAGGAGAAGCAGTTGACAATCCTTGTAAATCCTCCTAACAATTTATTAAAGAAAATGTAATGAAAAAGAGGGACACAATGTTATATATAACAAGGGGAAGAATCATAATGAAGAGTAGGCATACTAGATATAAGATCCTCATCCATTGTACTATATGTCACTTGATGATGAAGCTCTCACTGATCCGCCTCTGCCCTTCTAGTTCTTCTGATGAGAATGGGAGTCGAAACTGGAAACCAGTATGAAGTTCAGCATCAGATCAGATCCTTCAGTAAGCTTTCCCAAATATGTATGTGCCCACGTAAAATAATGCAGTATATCCTTCCTTTCTGTTATATTATGCCATCTTAATCATTCAACTTGAGTGAAGCACCATCATTAGGGAAAGAAATTAGCCATATAGGCGGCAACTCAACTCAAAAGTATGTCTTTACCCCTTTCTACGTTTATGGCTCCCTTCCCAATATAGTATTTTTCCATATAATATGATTCTTCTTCATGTTCACTCGTCAAAGCAAAAGAAGGAACTAATGACCTCATTTTCCATTTTTATCAAAATGAGCAATAGAGAACCTTCCCCTTTGTCAGATTCGGTGAATTCATATAAAATATTTTATATATAGGTATGCTTGCTAGTGATGGCGGTGGAATAATATTTCCCTGAAAATAAATGAACAATCAGATCGAATCCATATAAACCATATATATTTCTATATCAGATCGGAATTGTTCTTCTTGGTGCACTCACTGATCTGATGATCCACCCATCTACTTAGTTAGTAGTAGTGCTTCTTTCCCTCTAATTTTTTTGAGATGCACAAGAGAAAGTTAAGCTTGAGACGGGTTCACTTTTAAACTTTCTTTTAAAGGGAAGACCTTGTGCGGTGCACTGTTCTACAAGAAGAGCTAATATATACCCATTACGACTTTTTTCTTTCCCCGTAAAAAAATTCAATATAAAAAAGTAAAGACATTGATTTCCAATGAATCTGAACAGAAGAAGATGAGAGTCCCTGAAACTTAAACTTTTTCTTGAGGGGAGAAAAGGACATGCACAAATAACGACAGGGAGAAAAAAATAATGTTCATACGCATTTTTTATATTATAAGCTTTTGGAATCGTGATCGTAATAATCATTACGGAGCACACAACTACTACCAAAACGGACGGAAGGTCACAAAAATGTGGGGTCCATATTTCCGTTATGGTTCCGCTTACTTTCTTCCTCCCTCACATATATCCATATATGCTATCACTATATATACCATGACGGTAGATACTTTTTGAAGAACAACAACTGAAAAGACAAATTACGGGGAGCAGACCAAGATCTTTTTTTGTAACGCAGCAGGAAGGAAAAACGTGGTTTGGTGGGTCCGGTTCGGCTCCATGGTGGTGCACTGTCATCTTTTGTACATTAGTGTGAGTGCACTATCTTTGTAGGCTATATATAGCATGAGCATAACCATATCATGCCATCGGATTTGGATTGAATAAGCTTATCATTAGATATTCAACAAAAAGGGTTCATTAGTGACGGACCGGATGTCTAGAACAAAAAAGTGCATAAACATTAGACTATCTACTTCTATACAAAAAGATGACTTGTGAGCTTGTGACGTATTTTAAAGGGAAGAACTGAGCCGTTTACTTTGACTAGCTGGAGCATTTTCTTTACTGTTGCTCATTTTGAGATAACAAGAAAAGGCAGGAGACATGCATGCATGGAGTGGAGACGAGGGAGAAAGTGTATCACAGAAATTTATTACTTTTTATTTACAATCTTGAAGTTTTTTCTCACAAAGGGGACTGAAAATTCTTTTGGAACTGATTTTAATGTTGCCTTCTAGCTTAAGGCTTATATGGATAGACTTTTGTTGATGCGTATGGTGTTTTGTTGTTCTTTCTTTTGCGTACATAAATTATGTTGATGGCTCTGTTGAACCAGATTCATCTTTTCTGTATATGCGTTAACGAAACAGAGAGTGAAAGTGGAGGACATTATTATTATGCACTGGTTGAAGGAGATCCAGAAGATGCACGGCTGAGGAAGGGAACAAGATGCATAATATTACTTAAATACTCAACGAGACTGTTGAAAATCATCAGAGGAAGAAGAGGAACGGGTAGAGCAATGTCTCTTGAGTTTAGGGGGCGAAAATATATATATGCGTATTATTTATATGAGAATCCAAAAGGAATTTTTCTTTTTTTCAGAAAGATGGAACAAGTCAAGGGAAAAGTAAGCGGAGCGTAGTAAACCGTGGAAAATCTTTTTCTTGTAGAAAAATATACATGTTACACGCTACGTTATTTTCCCTTTATATATACATGGTTTTGGGGGTGTGTTGGCTATATTTATATATCTATAGTACATATTTATGGTATACAGAATTTTTTTTGTGTATGTGTGTGGCCATAGCCATAGGAGCAGCTCGTGCAGTTTCTTTTGGGTTAACTAAAAGACAGACATAAAGCTATGAAGTCAGTGTGTATGCTTCATTAATCCCTAAATATTAACTTTGGATGGTTGGTGGAAGGGAAAGTAGACGGGGAAGACGAAGACTATATTTCTAAGAAGGCTGAGACGTGGAGGAGACCGGAGCTCATTGCATAGCACAAGGGAATAGTCTTAATACGAAAGAACAAAACACTTTATTTTCTCCACGGCTTCTCCTTATGCTCCATTATTTTGAGGAGAGAGAGAGAGAGGAGAAAAGGCAGCAAAGATTAAACAGTTTGCTCGTCGATGCGATGCGATGCCTCTGGGCCCTATATTGCCTTGACTTGATTTCACACAGTCACTCTCCCTCATTCCATGAAATAAGCTAAGAAAAAGAGCACATCTCAAGAAGGCAAGGGAAACGCCTGGAAAAAGAGGTGCAGCGGCAGTCTCGATCTGCTTCTCAGTTTGGCGGATGGAGCTTATGAGAACGGCTAATACTTTCGTCTTGTGTACAAGTACATCATGATCATCATCCCGTGTTTTCTTCTCTCCCTATTTATTTATACAAGGAGAAGAGAAGAAAAAAAGTTTGCTTGTTGGAGAGTAAAAAAGAGCAAGTAAAGGAGGATCATGATGACTTAACTTTGTTAAACTTTTTTATGTAAGATTGCTGGCAATGAATGCAAAATTAAATGAGAGAACAGAGAATATTAAAAGGATAGCCTTCTCATCCTCTTCCTTTCCACGTGACTTTTGCTGCTGGTGAAAGTCAAAGTATGTACTTGATTTTTTAGTGATGTTGTTGTCTTCATGATGAGCAAAGCGGAAAGGCTCTGGGTGTAGAAGCGCAGATGAAGCTGTACTAAATTATTTGGTAATTATCTCTTTTTTATCGAGTTAAGTAAGTTACACGAAAAGTACGTACTGTAATAGATACGTTGTTGGAGAGCATGCCGTGACTACTAAAAAGGCTCCACTGGAAATCCCTATTCATTGACTTGCCTAACTGGAAACAAATTAGAGAAAGAAAGGACAAAATGCAAATTGATTCTGTTTTGGGGCGACCTGAGACTTTCATTGCTTTCTAGTTCTTTTGGTGATCGTGATCATGATCATAATGACCTTTTATTTTTATTTTCATGCTTGGCTGCTCCAGTTTGCAATATCTTTGAAGATGTCAAGTGTGTTGATAGAATTCCGGTGAACTTTCACACTTTAATTCATTTCCCTTGAATCCGTTTGGGGAATAGGGTAGAATAGGGTAGTCGGTATAGGCATGTATAATGTGTATAGCAGTATGGATGCAAAAGTTGGCTGAGCTGTGTTGTTGAAATGAATGTTTGACTCTCAGCACAATAAAGGAAGGAAGGAAATGTCTAATTAAACAAAGCAGCTTGAGAGGATGAGGATCAGGATGCAAAATAAATAAATGACAATACATACGCCAGACTCAAAGACGGATGATGATGATGTGTGCAGAGTGGAATGAGTATTTGCCACCTTGTCATTTCTCACATTTTGGCGTTATAGGGAAGAGGAACATGGAAAACACTTAATATCTCTTTTTGTCTCGTCCTGATGAGACTGCATTCACTCGTGCATACACAAAACTTGGGCATTGATGATACAAAAAGTAATACAGGAAGAGAAACTGGTGGCAGTATATAGTTGTATATTAGCTCTGTTTGAGTTTTCTCACTTGGAACAAAGTGGAGTGGAGTTTATGGAGATGTGTACATGTATCATAATAATAAATATGTTGACACTTGAAGGAAAATAGGGAAAACTCTCGGTGGTATAAAGAGTTTCTCACTTGGGGTGGCTTGAGTGAGTTAATCAAGTTGCCACAGGCCACACACAGACATACATAAGTTACAAAGCATAAGGCTTGCTTACATAGTGCTGCTTGTACTCGAGCAGCGTGAGCACCACACGAAAATCCAAAAGTGAGCACTTGTTTGCTTTTCTCCGCCGCTAACAGCTTAGAGGTGAGATCAAAGAGTGAAAATCCTAAATGGAGAAAAGGGAACAGAAAAAAACTGGGTGGTGGTAATGGTGCTGGTGTGTTACGAAAAAGGAAGGAAAAGTGGTAGCGAAAGTTGAGATCTCTATTACAATACAATACAATGTACAATACACAATGGAATGTATTTTTTTTGTTAAGTGGGTATTCAATCCTTTATGAATATAAAAATTACACATTTTTTTATAAAGAAAGATAAAAATGAAAGCTAACTTTTGTATTCTATTTTTTGCTCATTTCCAGTGACAGTTCATGAAGGGGAGGTACTCAAACTTCAGAAAATTTCCAGAGCGGAAATGGGCACGTATCTTTGCATTGCGGGCAACTCTGTTCCCCCGTCAATTTCCAAGAGGATTACTGTCTCTGTTCACTGTAAGTCGGAGAACAAAATAACACTCGTCCAGAAAAATATATACGCATACCAAAACTACAATTATAGTTTGCTATATCCATTTTGGTTTTTCATTTTCACTGTTTCCTATACACTTAAATATTGTGAACTTTCACAAAAAAAAGTTTCATGGGTGGTGGTGGTGGGTAGGAAACGCTTTTGCTAATTACCATCTCTATTTAGCAGGACTGTATACTTCGTGTCATTTTGGCCGTGGCAGAGTGATCTCTGTTTAAAACTCATTAGATCCCCATATGTGAGCCGTACGCGTGCATGGGATCTTCTCTACAAAAGTGCAAAGTTCCAATGGAGAACAATAGGCATATAGCATTGTACTTACGCACTTGCTTGCATCAACTTGAACTATTGTTATGTCAAAAGTACTATTCTTCATTTCACAGAAGCTGCTTGCCCCTCTCCCTCCAACATTTGCGAGAGATTTACGTAACACAATACAATGCTTTGATGTGGCCCGATGTGGGTGATGCATTTTCAGAGAGAAAGAAAATGTTGTACAATTCCCGTAATATTGGGAACAGATATTGATGGAATGATCTAGTAATCGCTAATGCTCTTTGTGCATTTCTAAATTGCAGGCAATTTAGTTGTCTTCACTGACTCTCTAAAGAAAGGGGGTTGTGTAATAATCAATAACCAGATCAAGATCTAAACATTTTCTTGGCACAAACGCTACTGGCCTACCACTTTTAATGGAAATGGTTTATTTCTTCATGCGAAAGAATTTCTAGTTAGCACAAAAACTCGCAAAGTGGCAACATTGCAAGGAATGGGGCGATATAAGACAATCGGTTTTTGCAATTTATTTGTACATTTCTGATATATTTAAGGTACTGTATCTAATTTTGTGTAACTCATCCTTTATGTATGACAATTTTTAAGTTGTTTCTATTATTGTAAGTAATTAGTTCAATCAGAAATGTTCAAAGTCAGTTAATTCAGTGGTTGCAAATACCGAAATGGCCTCATAACTGAGTTACGATGCGTTGCATCACTTAGCATATCCAAATGTAATTTATCACAAGCAGACAATGGAATATATAGAAAGTACAGATTCATTAAGCAGGCACTCAACTATGTTTAACTTGTCCCGCTTGGCAAAAATACGAGCATATTTTGTGAATTATTTCCTGCATGGAATGGAACGGAGAGATCGAAAAATGATTTAAGAATGAAGGTTAGAAGGGAAAATTAGAGAATCAACTGCAAAAGGAACGCAGCAATGTTATTATGACTGTGATATGAGTGGAAGTGAAGCTCGTGAAAACAAATGCATTTTGGATAATGACTCTAGGCAAGGGATAAAGTATTGATATGGCATAATATCAGTTTGGTTCGGTGCACAAGCTTTACTTCCATAAGTTATGGAGATAGTCGAGATTTTTCTGACACAGAAAGATTTGTTTGGTCGTTAAGAACAAAAAATATGTATAACTCAAGTTTACAGGAGAAATTAGGGAGGAAGGGCAACACGATATGATCGCCAACATAACATCACCATCTCGAAAATTTTCTTGGCCACTTCCGTCATGTTCACTTTCTACGTAATTATGCATATGATGGGAGAGCAAGGAGATGAGATGAAGTTGTGAAGCACAAGGGCAAAAACCGAGGGGGTTACTTTTTCCCTGGAATCTGGACGGGAAAGGAAGGAAGGAGAGAGAAGTCAATGCCTTTGCTCCGCTTAGCAAATGTGTAGTAGTAGTAGTAGTAGATTGCCTTGAAATGGCGAAATGACTCGTTAAATCGCATTTTCTTAGAAATTACTTTCTTCCGCTTGTGCTAACAGCTAAATGCCATCCAACAAGCAAGAAACGCAGTTTTGTCTACTTCCTTTTAGGCAGTTAACGTGGAAAATCCTTATTCATGTTCTACACTACTACTCCAACCATCATGATCATGATGATGATGAACAAGAGAAATGAGGAGTAGAGTAGGAAACAGTTGTGTTAAGTGTGTTGCGTAGATTAGTGGCCCAAAACATTTCAAAGTTTTCTCTTTTGCATTTCACTTCTTGGAACTCACAAAAACAAATACATATGTTGAAAAACTTTTGGGTTAGTTTTGGACAGAAAAATAAAGTAGCCAAGATGCAGGAAATGACGGCTTTAAACGCGTTTAGTTGCCACTGCTTTGATAAATATGTAAGTGATGACAGCTTATTTCAATTTTTTGACTACTACTACATCAATACATGGGTTTTGGCAAATAGACAGATAAAATGAGTTATCTGATTTATGTATCTAAAACTCAGGTTTTTTTCTGGAAATGTTATTATTGGAATCGTTTTTGAACGCCATTAAGTGTCTTTGAATGTCTCAGAATAATATGTACTTATGTTAGGTTCGAATAAACGATGCAGTTAGTAATGTTCGGTTGATTTGAATAGATTAGTTATAATACATATAGTTTAAATACGGTAGTTCCTGCTATCATCCACCTGAGCACAACCAAAAGAATTTGCTTCTCTATACTATAAATTGAACTATTCAAAGTATCAATGTTATATGTAAAATTCTGTTTTCTCAGTTCACCCCGTAATCCATGTACCAAACCAACTCGTGGGTGCTCCGGTCAACACGGATGTCACGCTGGAATGCAATGTGGAAGCATATCCGTAAGCTGTTTTACTTTATATTATAATACACTTTCATTCGGGTTTCTCGTCTTTCCAGTTTTAAGTGAAATTCAAAACCTTCTTGTTTACTTAGGCGCAGCATCCATTTCTGGGTGAAAGACCAAGGTAAGAAAAAATATTCTACAATGATTTTAAAGTAACATTTCCAAAATACAACAAAGCTTCGTTTCAGTTCAGTCACGGCCAATTTTTCTACTTTATCTTAACGCATTATTTACCAACGACAATTACTTCAAGTGACAAAGTGAAAGCTATAAATTTACGAATCTTTTCTCAAAGCCTGGTGCAATATAGCAAATAAAAGTGATTTTCAAACAAGTGACGCGACCCAAAAAACACATACTCATACAAACAAACGAATATGACTTCAGTTTGGTGTACCCAACAAAATCCCAGAGTTTCACGAAAGAAATAAATTCTTTAAAACTAGCACTTTTTTCCTCTCAACTGCGTATGCCTGCCTACGCCTTATTACACCCAACAAACATCTTGCTTTGTGCAATAGTATAGCAAATGAAAATAGTTCATATATGATCATAATTCTGACACCCAAACTTTTTTCCGGATGACTGAAAGAAAGGGGATTATATTATGTAAGTAAGCTTACAACAAACAAGAACGAATAAAAAGCTACATGCCCACTGCACATGAAAAAGAAATGGTCCCATTCACCATATTCTCCTTTGCGGTCCTCTTAAGAAAAAGCAATGAAAATGTTTCTCAATAAAAATGACGGTTTTACAATAATAACAACAAAACAAGGTACAATATTATTGGTCATAGTCGACGATTATCATGACTATTGTCATTGCTCCGTTCTCCACTGGGCCAACACAACATTATGATCGTCATCACTTTATTACTCCCATAATAATATAGTTTCTACACGTGGTCTCCCCTCCAGAGAAAGAAATTATGTGGGGAATGAATGCGAATGAATGATTCACAATAAAACAGAACGAAAAAGGAATGCAATTGGAAAATAGTGCTAGGCAATACTTTACTGCATCCCCCCAACCCGGATTTCGGACCACTTTGTTAAAATCAGTTGACAGCCGAGGCTTAAAAACTACTTGGAAAGTCTGCCCAAAAAAACATGGCCCGTTGCATGCATGTCGCAAGTGTCAAAAAAGAATAAAAATATTGTTTGGACAAAATGGAAACACTCTTTTAAAAAGTTTTGGGTTCATTTTCATTCTTTCCATTACGAATGTGTTGTTAAAGATGTAGTTTCCTTTGCTGCTTTCCCTTAAAATGGATTATATCCACATATATGTACTACTTCACGTTAATAAGTTTTTGCAGTAAGCAAATACTTTTTCCCATTTTTTGTTTTCAATTCTCTGGATAAGACGGGATATTCAAGTTCGAAGAGGTGTCGTTGGGAGCAAGATGGAATGGCCTGGAGAAAGAAATGGCATATGGATAGAAAAAGAGGATGAGTTATGAGATTTTCTGTCGACGTGGTCTGGCTTGAAAAGACAAGTAAAAGTGATGATACTACTATAAACATAATATTTGAGGGTGCAGACAATGACAGTGCATGCCTAACAGGAGGAATTAGATACAAGTCAAATTCTTTGCCGTCGATTCGAACTTCTACAGTGCAGGAAATTGAGTAAGAGAAAATAGATGGGAGATATGAGACCAGAAAATAATCCAGTGACACATATTTTCTTGACTTATAGACACGAGCGTGGGTTTACCCGGTTTAGTGTTAGGGAAAGGGTAAAGATTAAAAATTGCTCGTTCCATTTCAAAATTCAGGTCGAAAATGAAGCGACAATGTAAATTGTATATGACACTGATATTCACCACTCGACAGACTGACTATTGAGAAGAAAAGTATTGCATTATTCCGAGAAATGATATGTAATTGGAAATTCCTTTATCGACAAGACAAAAGTGAGACGATGAAGATGAAAGTGAAAGTAACCACTTGAAGAAATTAGGCCCAAGTGTCAAATATGAGTTTCAAAGCCTTTTTTTTTGTACATTAACGCTTGATAATAATGTGAGTAAATGGGAAAACTAGAGACAAAAGAGAAAGGGTAGATGGGTTGATTAGCCTTTTCTCACTCACTCCCTTTTTATTAGGGTCTTGATGCCTCTTTGGTGTAAATGGAAGTTTCAAATTGTTTCGCTACCTGGCAAAGTATCGTCTTAAAAGGGTTGAAAGTTTGGGAGCTAATCGTTTTGCAACTTTTTAACAACACCTGCCTGAATGTTCACTCAAGTTAATGAAGTCAATGAGTGCAGAATTTTTAATTAAACTTTCACCCTAGCACCATTTGATATTGTAGCTATGTATGCATATATTTAATATATATATATTATGTGTTCCTTTCAGGCAGCGCCATGATCATCTCAGGTGACCGATACGAAGTGCAAGAAATTACCAAGTCCATGTTTGAAGTGAAGATGGAGTTAATCATCCGAAAATTTCGAAAAACCGATGCTGGCTCATATCATTGTAATATTGTAATTATTGTAGTATTAGAATATTGTAAAAAACATAGTATCATCTTATCTAACGTAAATTTTCTTTTTCCCTCGTCTAGGTATCGCGAAGAACTCATTAGGGGACGTCGATAGCGTCGTAAAACTTCATGGTATGTATGCCCTCTTCTCTTGCATGAGCTAAAGAATATTTTGAGTAGAGCATTGCGCTTACCACACCACCATTTTCCCATCCTACCGTCCTTCCTTCCTCTTCACTTGAGAATATTGGGCCATTACCCCAGAAATTTATCCCATATTCATAGTGTAATCAGACAGGAAATATAAGTACTGCTCTTTTAGATATGGATCGTTTGGGGTTGGTTTTCTTTTCGGGAAATGAGACCTTTAACAGGCCATCGGTTTATGATAACGCATACTTCTATATTTTTCTTGTGGGAAGTGAGTTAATGTTCAAAAGGGGAAATGAACACGGATATTGAGAAGAGCTACAAATTTTTATTATTTGCTTCAATAATAATGGGATACTTGTCATTATTATGGAATGTTGTCAATGTAATTTTCGTCTTTTATGGGTTTCAATCAGCCTAGAGGTGGAGGAACGGGCTCTAATTTTCAATTACATTTTCATTCGCAGAGCTCAAAGTGGGCAAGGACTCTGACAACGAGCACAGTGACAGATCTGGAGCAGCAGATGGGGGGAACCGGAATGCCTTGGATTATGAGGACGAAGAGGACAGCTTGGATGGCGGAGGCTATTACGAGTTTGGGGAACGTGAGCATGATTTGGATACGGGGACGCTGTCACGATCCAGTAATAATAACAACAATAACCGAAATCGTCACACGTACGTAACAAACAGGAAGAGTGGTGGTGTGGGAGCCGATGGAGGTGGTCGAACAACCACCTTGGACCAAAGTGGTGGCTCTAGCAGCTCAACAAATGGTGGTGGTAGTCATAATAATAATAGTCATGGGCGAAAACATAATAATTACACGCCAGGTGGTGAGCGTGAGCGATATAATGCTTCCAACAATGGCGGCGTTGGAGGAGGTAGAGCTAAAGGTAATAACAACGAGTTTAGAACTCGACACACAAAAAAGCCATATGGCTCTTCGGGTGGTGGTAGTGGCGGTGGTGGTGGAGGGAAAAACTGGGATAATCCAATGAGTCCAGGTAATAACGTTTACCAAACTCCAATGGTGCCATATCCGGATGGGAGCTCGACGAGTAATAGTGCTGCTGCTCTGCTCCACACAAAATGTACCAATAGTTATCATCATTCTAACTACTACAACTCAATTACTTATCAAATGTCCGTTGGGCTTTTGTCTCAAATTATTAAGTATGTCATGGGCTTACCCTTTGTTTCCCTATTATGCACTGTTGTGGGTCTCATTTTCCTCCTAGATAGTAGGAATAGCTTGTTCCTTGTTGTTGGGTTTTAAATTTATAAAATTCATACAATTTTAAAGTTTACCATTGCAGTATTTCCAAATGAAGAAAGTATATAGTAGTATACCAATACCACGTATATTTCACTTTCCCCGGTGTCCTTAGTACTTCAACAATTCAATCTTCCTGCAGTCATCGGAGAATATATCACAATCCCATATTTATATTGACACCAAATTATTTAATTGAAAAAGCAGAACATAATAGACAAAAGATTATGATACGTAAATATATGTATATAAAATTAGGTGATACAGTAAACTACATGTTCTCTGTGAATTCATAGACAGCAATAAGCCAAAAATATAATATACTTAATGTTTATGTACATACATACATAATATTATGTCAAGCGATGAAATTAAGTTTGAAAATTTTAATATACCAGCTATTGAAGTATGAAATGGGGTATTTGCACAAGTTTATATAAACCTTTGATTTTTTATTTACCAAAAGTAACATTATTGCTACTTAAAACATATATTGTTAAGTTTCCGAGCGCAGTGTCAGTTGAATGTGTGCTAAAATGATGATATAATTATAGTTAAGTTTTAAAAAATTGCGTACTTTTAGGACATGCTGTTTATAAAAATAGTTAATTTGTCAGTCTCAAAAAGAAAAAAAGAACTTATGAAAAATATTCAAGTCTATATAATATAGTCATGAATTATAGTTATTTATACATATATATGTAAGTACTGAACAGTCACGTCACGACAGTAGGCTTTTGTAAAAGTTTGATTTTATGTTACTTAAAATGCCGAATAAAATACATGAACGTTGGTAGTGTAAGTATGTATTTATCAGAGTAAGTGATGTGTATTAAAAGAATTAAAGAAATCTATAGAAGATGTTCTGTAAATTTAGCTATATTGTTTATACGTTAAGCAAATTAAAATGTATTGTACATTCTAAATTTTTGGAGTGGGATTCTTTGGAGAAAGTTAAATCTAAGAGGCAAAAGTACATTTCATTTTACAAAAAAAATAATATGCATATATATTATTTACGAATGAAAATTAAAACTCGGATATAATTGGAAACTGCGAGAAAAGTGATCCGTCTTCTCATTTCTGTCTACAAAATCTGCATTAGCACGTGTAAACAACGGCTTTCATAAGTTTTTCTATTTTCTTTGACAAACACGAAGCCGCGATATCGCCTCCAGGCCGGAGTGTATATTCTGTAAACTATTTATATTGCAAAACTGACAAACATGATTAGCTCCATAGGTGCATCCACAACTACATTTAAAATAACATTGAAGTTTGCACCCATCTCATATGAAAGTGCTTACAAAGTGCAGCCCCTTCTCACTTCTTTCATATTGAGGTGCGTACCTATCTACACTAACTGGAAAACTAACGACGGAGATGAAGTCGAATAAAAAACTGAAAAAAGGGTATAGAAAAGACAGCTCCTCAATCATACTCCTGTCTTGCACAATTCCCATCAGAGCCCTTTTTACGTGTAATAATATCTTGAAGAAAATGGGAAAACGGCTAACAAGGGACCACATTTGCATTTAGAATACATGAGTGGAGAGAGAATCTCATCCATCCACACACCCAAAATATCCTATACCAACATCATAACACTTTGGGCTCTCTGTTCAGAAGCAATCTTGTCTCACTTAAGGATTCTTCTATTCCCCACCAAAATAAGGTATACATTATGCAAGACAATTATAAAGTCTCCTCAGTAATTACTCCCATTTTCCGCACCCATTCTCTTAAAAAGAGAAATAAAGAGACGAGGAAAATTAGCAACAAAGAAGTGAAAGCAATTAGCTTCATTTTGATTTTTTTTTTGTTTTGGTTCCGTGTACTTCTTTGAATGGGACAAAGAATATCAATGCCATTTCTACACAGGACAAAATCAGTTAAATTGCAAACGTTAACTTTCTATTGTTGTAATTCATAATTCAAATCAATAGTTAGAGATACGCAAGTGTTTTTAAATTTGCATTTTATTTTTGTTTAAAATCCCATGTGCGGATGAGGAAATGACAAGAGAAAAGAAGACAGGCTTTCATCTTCATCTTTCCCCTTGATCTTTTTCCTATGTTAGGAAGAAAGAATTAGAATGGGATGATACAAACCTAAAACGGTAGGGTTGAAGGTTGAATTACATCTACACAAGACAAGTCACAAGATGAGAACAGAAAGGAGAGCTGCAGACACAAAAAATGCATTTTGTTGTAGAGATGATGATGATGACGCAACGGGGAGAAAGCACATGAGATGGATGGATGGATGTTTCGGCGTCTTTTTCCCTTCTTTGTTTTGCAGGGAAATGTGGGGCTCCTTGTTGTGGAACAATTGGATAGGAGAGGGGGATTCCCGAGGGATGTCTGTAGTGAGAAATGGAGGAGCTCTATTCAGGGGAATTAATCCCACGCGTTTAATTTCGTCAGTTTTTTACAACTGTATATATACTTCCATGAGCAGACTTATTCCATATTAAGCATAACGTATTGTTTCACTGTCCTTCTGCCGATGTCCAATGTTGAAGGTTGAATGTAACACAGGAAATCCAGAAATGAGCTTTCATTAAGTGGGTTAGCGTCATTGAGAATGAAATTTACCCATAACCTAGTGTGCAGTGCCGCCATATTATTATTTTTCATTGTGGTTTTACGATGATGTAATCATAATCATACTCATATTAATCATACAATTTGACACACTACAAATACAACCGACAACGATCTAACGAAAAATGAAGTGATTTCGATCTTTTATATATATCGATACTTTAATAAATAGAAACAAAAATATAAAAAGCATAAACGCTGTCACACCACTGTGTTTCAACTTATCTGCCTCTACATAGTAAATATCTATTTATATGGAGATATGGACTGCTTATCGTGTATTTCTGGTCTACATACAGAGCTAGTTTTCACCTGGAAAAACGATTTTCTTAAGCAGTAGTTTTATATTTCTATACGGTGCGAAATAGCAGGATGGTATTTGAGCTTGAGTTCACTTCTACAAAACTTCATAACTCTTCGAACGAGGATTTCACCTTTGTGCCTTTGTCAAATTTTGAGTTTTAAAATTTGTCACAATCGTCTCTCAATGTCAGCATTAGAGCTAAATTATTCTAGTATTGTATTATGTTCTACCTACAGCCACCATGAAATAATAAAATTTCTTGACCTAATATAATATAGTCACTGTAATGTCATGTATAATGAATCTCAATGAAAACTTAACGACAGTAGAGTCGGTTAGAGTGGCTCTTCTTTAATTGAATACGGGTTGTGTGGATGGATTCTTAAGCCCTTTCTTCTTCATATCCTTACTTTTCTCTGGTGATGATGATGATGTTGATGCGATGACGAAGTTGTTTATCTTGAACAAGAAGATTTCCCTCCCCAACACCCCAGTCCAGACCAACAGCGCAACCACCCCAACTTGATTCCATTTTCCATCCACTCAAAAACTTCTTCTCCGATTTCATTTATTCACAAGCTTTTGAAATATGCGAGAACAAATATAGAGAAAAGCTCTTGGAAAGCTTTTAGGATCAAAACCAATTGGATTTGTCAAACTTGGCAGCTGAATGTGATCTCAGACCATCATCCACCCAAGCTCATCTGAGAATAGGAGGTTGACAAAAAACGAATGTGGGTGTATGTGTTCCTTTACCACAATGGGTGGCTGGTGGCTACTACTTTTAGCAAATCTTGTAGAGTGAAAGCAAGTTGAAATGGGCATGAAATTTTAATAGACAAAGTGGGTTATCGGTCCACCACAACGCATGGAAATGGCATGTCACCTAACACCTTTGAATGCATATTGCATGTACGCCATGTCTATATTTAGCATATTTTCCCCTATGTCATCCTTGTCCTCATCATCCATCCAGAAGATCTCATAATGCATTATAAAACGCCCTTGTGATATGTGTCATATATTTTGGGGTACAGAAGTCAATTTCATGATTTGGAAAAGTGGAATCAATAATAAATCCCTTTCACTCTTTGAGTCAGTCATAGGAAACCGGTGGTATGGTGGTCTGAGGTGTCATTGTCATTTTCGAAATGGAGCTCAAGTGTCCTCTATCTCAGGAAGAGTTTCTCCTTCTCATTTCAATTTATTCCAAGAAAATGCCATCATCATCTTTACACCATTTTAATGTTTTCCAGGAACTTTTGTGTCAAGAAATGGGCTTTGTCTTAAATTATAAGAAGATGGAGAATTTGAAAGTGAGAAGAGAAGACAGACATAAGCCGAGATTTACCACTGGAGGTTCGGATCGGAATAACGCCATGTGTCATTCTTTCTCTCTCTTGAGAGAAAGCTAGTAGTGTGGCTGTGGCAGAGGAAAAGGGGAAATGACGTGTAAAACTCAAGTCTTGTATTATAAATTCATAATATCAAATGGATATTCCTCAACCATTTCTTGAGTTGTACATATTCATATGATCCTTTTTTATGCTCACTTCCCGTCGTTTTGATGTGATGTAGCAAATGCTCGAAATGGAATACTTATGACAAAGCAGATCTCTCTCATTCATGAGCCACAAACAAGGAAATTTTAACCTTGCCTTCGTTTTGGAGAAAGGTACAGCCTTATAGCAAACTAAACTATTATTAGTGCGTTGTTGTACTCGCTGACTTTCTCAGCTTTCACCCTATATGATATTGAGAGTCCTCAAGTTTTTTCATGAGAAAATCTGCGATAAACCCTTTTTAGCGTATGTATTCATACATTACTTATATATAGAATTACGGAATGGAATGGGGTGGCTGGCTGAAATGATCTTAGGAAAAGTGCATTATTTTGCCTTTTACGTTACGTACTACCCCGTTTCATTTCATTTACCCCATTTGAGTTGCTATATATGAGGAGAACTGGATGTGATGTGTGTGAGTTTCATAGTACTGGATGCCAGATTACAAGTTCAGCCAGTTGGATTGGATTTCTTGATTCTTTGTTCGGCTGAGTGAAAGTATTATATAGTGGGGTGTGAGAGTACATATATGAATGCAATGCTTACGACGTCTACGTATTAAAGTAGACTTTTAAAACAGCACAGATTTTGATCTGGCAAATGCGTACACATATTAGTAATTTGATTCACCTATTTTAATATTCAAGGAAATGTGTCAGCCGTTTTGAATTCATGAGTACGGGTATTCGTGAGAATCCAGATGATGCCTTCATTTAACATTTATCATCGCGTCTCAGAAAATACTCATAATACAAAAAAGAAAGCGTAATAAAGGCATAGTCCACACATCCTTTCGATTCTAATGCTCATCTGGTTCAGGAAAAAATTAATGAATGTGTCTAGAACCCAGGCATAGCATGGAAATCACAGCACAATTACCTTATCAGGAAAGGCAGTATATATTATCAAATAAATATTTATTCTTTCCAGAAGAACTCACAAACGCACAATTTTTATCAGTTCTCCAAAGACAAGTTGACGATGAAAAGTAATCAGCTTAATAGAAGTACGGGAAAGGCAATACACAAACACACACATTTCATACTTATTTCTCTTGTTCCTGTCAGTCAAATTAGGAGTGAGAACGAATAATTTTGATGATTGAAACGAAACAATGGCTGATTGACTGGCATCTTAATGGAAAATGATGCCCATTGTTTCATCTAACTATTAATACGTCATTTATTCTTTTTCTTATGCGATGATTGGGTGGCAGGATTAACAGTAGCGGCCGCAGCACCACCATGGCCATAAGTTTTATGAGAAATTCTGTTAACGTAATACAACGTGATCAGGGAAAACAGGAAGCTGAAATATCAAAAGAGAAAGTTCTTACATGAGTAACAATTTACGTTATATCTTCAGCTCTGTGAATATGATGGACGAATGCTTTTATTTCAACTTACCATGTCGTGATACATACACCGTGGACGCGTCCTGATGCAATGAGAGCCAACACAAGGCAAGGAACAACTGAAAATAGTAAATACATATAAAAGGTATTTAGGAATTGGTAATCTTTCTGTCATATGAAGCTGTATGTCCAATCTGTTATCTTACTTTCTGGGAACAGCGACGTTTGATATCCCTTTCCAAACAGAGAAATTTCAATATTGCCCACAGCCTGCCAAATTCAAATTTAAATGAATCTTCAGTGTGATACTCATTCAATGAAAAGTTAAAGTGTATGTAATCAATAAAAGGTACTTACCGTTAAAATAAAGAGGAACAACACAGATCCTAAGCCACCACCTAAAATGGTGAGGGGTCCAGATGAAGCCAGCTGATGTCTGTAAAATTGCATTCCAGAAAATACTCCTACACTCATTATAAGGGACACAATGCCCGACATTTTATGTGACAAAGCTGTAATAAACAAAACAAATCATCTTGATGAGCTCAAACTCAGAATGTTTAAACATAATACAATACCATAAATTGTCAGAAAATTACCCATGTTTCAAAATATTTCTGCGTTCTCCCTGTGCGCTGCTAACCGGCTTTTCAAAATCCACCCGACTTAACCGAGACTGAAGATAACAACGGGTGCAAGCACAAATGAAAGTTTCAGGTTTTCACTAAATGAACTTGTGACAGCAAAGGTCGACTTTAAATTGTCAATTTACCAGATTCCACTGCTACAATAGAAACAAATGGAAACCGATACCGATAGTCGTATAAAGTATTCTTTCCCAAGACACGTCAACATTTGTCACAATGCACAAAAACAGCAGATCCTTCAGCATCAAGAGAATGATATTTCCCTACAGCTCACAAATGCCGTGATTCTATTGAGCTTGTATGCTCAAATGTGTTGTGCTGCGGGGAATCACGACTTGGCTCTCCGTGTGTGGCATTCTGAGTAAAATGTAAGATGTGGATATACACCTAAAAGGATATTACACAAATATGGGGTATCGTGAGATTTTACTAAGGAATATATCTAAAAGAGTACATAAAAGGTACAACATGTATATAAGAGCATCTATATAGCAAAAAAGCTTCTTTTGTGGCTGCCCAAAAGCACATGAACAGTTTTACGATACATATAGGAAATACATAGTGCTACATTTTATGTAGACTGTTATGTTAATGATGTAACCAGCTCTAATCCATAGGACGCTGCAGGTAAAACGATGCTTTGATCACTGGAAGAGTATGATATGTGATATATGAAGACGCTAATTTTATGCACATGGTTATAGTACGGTAGATATAAACAGTACAAAGCACTCCATACCTAATCGATTGCTTTGTCTTTGTTTTAATGAAATTTCATAACGCAGTGGTCTAGGTAGTCTAGGTATATGTATTGTGCTTCTTCTGGAATCAAGCGAAGCGTCGTTGTCGCATACATGCATAATCCAATCCGTAAGGTACATTCGGTACTGGATAATGTACATATTATAAAGAAGTGCACACTTGCACAGAAATATGAGAAAAAAGAGAGAAGGGAAAGGGAGCAGAAAAGGTACCTACGCTTTTGAGTCGTCTCGATCTCGACTATATGCCTCTTCGTGAGGAGTCTTCTTGTGTATCTGTTTATTTGTTGCGACCAAAGCGAGGCATTGCTCCTTCAACAAGAGTGGTCAAATTCAAACTCACCAGCTTTTTATCCTTGTTCTTGTGTATTTTTTTAGCAACTCTCGATAGAATGGCACAGGATGATATTGATGATGGAATAGAGGCGAAGGACGTTTGCGGGCTTACATGTACAACTTTTTAGGAATATCCTTTTACAATTCTCCATTCATTCCAAGAAAGTGCTTCTTCGTGTCCCTGTCCAAAGACTCAAAGAAGTTGTTTGACTCAACTGAAGAAGGGGAGAGCAGTTAAAATTTGAAGGTGACAATGACAAATAGTAATTGATTCATTTTTAAAAGTTGCATGACATTAGGAACAAAGTCGGAAACCAATTTTCATGTTTTGTAGAGAATTAGTGAACAAATACAAATATTTTGGTGGATCAACAAACAATCAAAAGGATTTTAAGGAGCATGGTTAATTGAATTGGTTAATTGTGAAACAACTATTTGACTGTCACGTTGATGATTGACTTTAAACATCGATATTAAGTAAGAATGTTAAGTTGTTGGAGTGTATGGTTGTGCAAAGTAAAATAAGGGCACGGCAACTTGTATTTTAAATATTTTGAGAATAGTCCTTGATTGTTTTGAAAGCTGGAGTTTTTCTGGGTAGGCGGCAGTCCGAAAATGGAGAGGGGGCTTGATAAAAGAAAGGCCCGTGACAAAGATACCGATGACGACCTCTCGGATGCAACTAATAATAAGAATCCCACAAAACGGGCGAGAGTGGATTACTCCTCTTCCCCAAAGGAAAAATCGCCATCGCCAGCCTCAGCGCAGAGGAGTCCAATGGGGAAAGCAGTTGACACATTTGCTGCGGCCGCTACTGCTCCAAGTTTAGATCAGAAATCCGATAATAATGGTGATCTTGGGATGGCGTCATCATCATCAGCTATTAACCCTGTGATCTCCAAGTTCGACCTACCGTCTCCCTTTACAACTCAAGAACTAGAGCAGTTGGGGAAGAATAAGGATGGGAAGCAGGATAGTGACAGCGACAACGATTCCACAAAGTTTTATTCAGATATCATGCAAAGCGAAGAAAATAAGAAGAAACGACAAAGTAAAAACAAAAACGGTAGCGGCAGTGGCAGTAGTAACGGTACGCCAGTTCTCAATTCTAAGCGTGTGGATAAGGGAAGTGGTACGAACAATGGAAAAGCTGCGGGTACGAAGACTTCTCAGCAGCCGCTGTTGACAAGCAGTCCAAATTCGGATCTGGTGAGAAAGATTATTGGAGGAAACATTTGCATTGATATTTTAATGTAATCATGTGACAATAAATGAATCCTTTGGTTGCTGTTGTAGTCGTCCGTTTGGAGCTCCAGTGCAGAACTTGAAGTCTACATAAAAATTTGCGACCCCAATACACGTCAGGTTCTTTTGGAAGAGACCATGCTACGATCCGATTCCCTAAGAATGGATGCATTTTTAAAGCAACATTTTGTAAAGTTGTCTCTGTCTAGTCATAGCGGGTACTTGGGAGACATTTCTTCTCATGGAAACTCTGCGGAAACTGTTCAAAGCTCCTCAAAAAGCAGATGGACCATATCATCATTGGGTTCCACAATCCCCCGCCAAAGTATAGTTAGCATTGCCACTGACACGTCTGATATTTCAGGTAAAAATAACACATTTGATACTTTATTTCGCAGTTAACAGTATTAGTAACTAATTCTGGTATTACTATATATTTCTTCACAGAAGAGATAATGAAACGACCTGGTAAACCTCCGCTTCACTCTAAATCTCGAAAACGTAGTGATGGCCCACTATTGTCCTCCACAAAGCTGGACGAATCTTCAAGCTCCTCCAGTCAATTGAGCAGAATGAATGTTTCTGGAAATTCAATGTCCAATGGGGAAGATCACTCTACAGGAAGTCCATCAGCCAAGTCTCAATCATCTAAGGGAACTGATAGTCCAGCAAAAAAAGGGAAAGCATCTTCTCATTCTAAATTTGATCACGACGAGGGCTTAGGAACAACGCAAAGTTCTACACCCGGCTCTTCGAAAAAGAGCAGAGCTGCTGCTGCTTTAAAAGGTTCCTCCGGCTCATTAACCCCCTCAGGACCTGCCGCGGAAAAACCAGCCGCAGAAAGATCTACAAAGAAACCTGGTGTTCGACGTAGAGTCGGTAGCGCAAGTAACTTTCCCATCACGACAACACCTACAACAGCCAAATTGTCAGTTGTGCTAAATACTCCACCTCCTGCAAGAAGTGTGGCAAAGATAGAGGGTACCTCTGCGAAACCATTGAATAAATTTGAAGAAGAAATGAATAATGAAACCGTGATAGAAACAGATTTACAAAAGGGGGCTGCGTTGTGGAGCGCCATTTTACCCGAAGAGCTAGTGTTTGCTCGCTGGAGAGATAAGAATTATTATTCTGGGATGGTTAAAAGCAAGGGTCTTAATGATACATGGATAATTGACTTTGATGATGGCATGGAAGATGTGGCTTCAGAGTCACATATCGTCCCTATAAGAATTCTTGGAGTGGGAACGAAAGGAATATACTCTCCAGACACTGGTTATCAGCCGCATAATGCAACAGTGATTGGTCAAAAATTGTAAGTTAAGATTTGCCAACTATGGTTTAAATACTAGCATAAACTTTTCCAGTTTGTTTTGAAATATGTATTTGGTTTCAGTGGCGTTGATGCAGATACGGGTTCACAGTGGGTAAAGTACGCTATAAAGTGCCAAGGATTAGAAAAACCTATTTGGTGTTCCCGCAGACAACTTAGTATCAAAGAGGTTGATGCCAAGAAACTACGGGCAGACTACTTGCCGCCAGCACAGGGGAAAGCTGGGGACGTCAGTTTAGGTAAAATTAAATATTGATCACTTAATTTATGTGTTTGTTTAAAGTGAACGTTAGTGCTTATCGTGATTTTTCGTTTCGTAGATAACATTGTATCAGGACCTCGCCGACGAACACGTGGAAATGAATCTGAAAGTGGCAATGAAAAAAGTTTGATTGCTGGTGCTTTTGATCAAAGGTACGTTTTAAAAAAAATCAGTAGAAAAACGTCAAGTTATGTTTTGCTTTGATTGTAGCATTAAACTCTTTATGTCGGTTTGTTTTTAGCATTGCCGACAGTAGTAATGCAGAATCAACTGTAACTCCGAAGACTCGAGGAGTTAAGAGTGGGAAAAAGACGCCAGCATCTGAAGCTAAGAAAAAACGTGGAGCTGCTACTGCTACTATTACAAACACCCCGCTCACCAAAGATGCAAGTACGTCTTCGCCGGTTAAAGATGTTGCAATTATTAAGGAATCTCCTATCAAAGCCAAAAGTGAAAAATATGGTATGAATACATGTGTATGATTTTGGTGTCAGTAGGAAGCACTAACTGACAACTGTTTTTGCTTTTTTATTGTTTTCTTCTTTTTAACATTCAAAACTTTATTTATTCCCAGCTACTATTGAGATTGGTAAGAAAAAACCCAAGAAAACCATATTTCAAGGGTTGCAATTTTTCTTGACGGCTAGCGGAGGAGGTGATCCGGGAATCAGCGGTACACGATAATAAACTTTAAATCAAATAAATGTTTAAAAAATATTCCAGAATAAGGAATGTTTGAAATGATAATCAACAGGCAACCCGATGATCATGGAACCTTTGCCCTACGATAAAGATGAATTTAGAGAGCTAATTGAAAGCTCGGGTGGAGAAGTGATTGATGCCGTTGGAGAAGAAGCGGACAAAAACGTATTCTTGATTTCTGATAGTTTCGCAAGAACAGTTAAATATATTTACTGCTTAGCAGGAAGCATTCCTTGCGTATCTCATACGTGGATTTCAACATGTTTAGATAAGGTAAGTACTCTTCATTGCGTGTTCACTAAATTAATGGAAAATGGAACTAACGTTTGCTTTTAATTTCATGTATAGCATGAAATCGTCGATTGGGAGATATTTCAGCTCCCATCTGGCTGGAGTTTGGAACACCAAGATTTAATTACCCACCATGCAAGAAAGCCACTGAAAGGAGTCAAAATTTTTGTAACTTCTGAGTCTGATCAATTGTACAATTACTGGAAACCTGTGCTTACTGCTGCTGAAGCAACATTACTAAAACCGTCTAGAAAGAGTAAGTTACAAGATTTTCTTCTTCTACACGACATTTAAATTCCTGGTAACTAATAAATTGTGTTGTGTTGTGTTCTGATACGTCTAGAAGGCACAATTATTCCACAAGGTACGGAAGTTGTTGTAACGGACAACAATTTTGAGAGCACAAAAGATGTTCTTGAGGAGGCTGGAGGCCTTGCTATTCCTGTAGTAAAGCCAGAGTGGTTGGTACAAACTATCATTACCGGAGATAAGGCCCATATGTATGGACATGATAAATACAAGGTTCAGTATGAAGAAACTGAAGCCAGTGGCGATTTAGAAGAAACTGAAGATGGTGAACGAACCGAGAATGAGGTCCTAACCCATATGGAAACTCCAGATTAAGATTAAGAAAAGTGGGCAATTGATATCGTGGTAGGATGAATTTTTGCTAGCAAACTTTTAGGTATTCATCTGATATACTAGATTATTACGTACACGAATTTACGTACGTATCTCTAACTTATGTTACTGCATTTGAAGAATGAATCTGATGATACATTAAGTTAACTACAAACAATGGAACAATACTCTTGTATTGGTCGCATTTATCTGAAAAGTTACAAATGTGAATGTGTTATGTTCACTTTTCCGTTAACTGGAATTCAAAAGTTTTTTTTTTGTAGTGTAACGTAGTTTTAAGTTACTTACCCTAACATTATCACTCTGATAAACACTGTACCTTCATAGCAAACCCTCGTCAAACTGTAGCTACCATTGACTTAACTTGGCTGTAAGTTTAACGAAAAAGATATATACTGTATATGTAGCAAAACTAATGTTGTGTGTTTATTGATGAAGGGAATGTAGGATTAACGGAAAGAAAAGAAGTATAAAAATGCAACTTAATCTGTGACGCATGCTTGATAAAAGCCTGAACTGAGTATATCAATTATACCCCATAAATAAATATATGGAAATGGAAAAGAAATGTTATACATAAGTAATAATTAAAAGTAAATTACCTAGTTAACAATTACCAATACCACTAAGCAAAATGCATAATAATAGAATTAGGAAATGACCAGGTAGAATATATGTACACAAAATATATATGTAAAAGTCTACAACACAGTATATCGTCCAGCTTTTTTGGGTATCACTATCTTCCTCTCCTTTGTTATTCACGATTGTTCCTTGAGAGTCGCTTTATGTGTAAGTGAAGTTTAATTTGGTTAACTTTGTTTTTGAATGGTTAACTTACAAAGTCGTATGTTTCAAATAGGATAAAAATGAAAATGTTCACATACTTGCATTTAAAAGCATTATCTTTATGATTTTCGATGATTGATATTATCTTATGTACGTATATTATGTAACTTTTGTTGAATATGGAATTTTGACTAATTATCATGATGTTAATAATTATTACGATCGATCTACGATGCGCTGTAACAATACAGATTGAGTATTGTTTTTTTTGTTTATAAAGATCGTTGGATGTTAAATGTGATTGAGAAACCTGACTTCAATTTGATTAATCATAATAATATTGCATTTGGGTAGTAGTTAGTAGTGAAGTTATGAGTTAGTCAGAAAAAAGGTTAGAGCGGACTTCAACAGGGTTTCATTTTCATCTTCCGTACTTTTGTTTTTTGATTTGTATTAATAGTAGTATATTCTCTGAATGAATACAACAAAGAACAAAAATAAGTATTGTCAAATACTGTATTAGGGAGGAGTGTCTGGAGTAGCAGAAGGGGAAATGGTGATTTTGCGTTTATTTTAAAAAATGTACTACGACGATGACGTGATCTGTTCCTTTTCAATTATAATAGGCTGTTGTTGTTCTTGTCTCATTAGTTGTTTTCTCCTTCTCCGATGATTAGACAGAGATGGTATTCTTCTTCGCGGATAACTTTTAGCGATATCATATTCTTTACTAGTATGTGTATCATATGAACTAACATTGATTCTATACCTTCTCCTGCCACCACCACCGTCATCATCATCCCTTCTACTAGAATTATGCACTACTCCTACAGGAAGATGGTTTGCGGTCTTAATGTTGTTTTGACTGTTGGTTGTGGTGTTGACGATAATGTTGCTTTTGTGATTCTGGATTGTGGAAGAGTGGCTTGATGACGACATTGTTGTGGATTCCGAGTCCGTTGTTCTCCACGCTACATCGTGATTGAGGTAATGAACTATGGGTTTAGCTGTTGACGTTGACGGCGATAATGATGGCAAAGTTGTTGTATGGGTTAATTTGCGACTTCTTCTCGTCCTCGTTTTTCTTGCTGTACTCCTTGTGGCTTTCGTTCTCTTCCTGCTTCTTGAAGATAAAGTTGTGGTTGAAATACTTCTCCTGTGGAATATCCTCGTTGAGGTGGTGGTAGAAGGAGTATCGGGTTGACCCGTTGGGTGGTCAACATCTTGAGCAGCAGTAGCATCATCACCGTCATCACAAAGGGATAAAGAGGACACAAGGTCGTTGAGTCCAATGGTGGAAAGATCCCTTAGTTTCCCTCCAACTTTTTCACACTTTCCTCTGCAGTTGGCGTGTTCACAAAGGAGAAAGCAAACCCCCATTGAGTCTACTGATGAGTAAAAGTCATTCAGTTTCCCAACGAGGTTAACACATGTTGACTCTCCAATCTGGAATGTTGAATTTATTCCTGCAATCAATAATTGGTATAAAATGGCATGAAAAATATACTTGTATTCGTTCGTTTCTTACATGAACTTGTATTAGGTAGGATAGGGAAAGTATATGCTTTTGTGTCCGTACCTACCTTTGAACTGGGCGTCTTCGAAGAGAACTATAGAAGCAGCGTCGACGGTAGCGAATCTCATGAGTCCAATCACAATGTAGCTGAAGATAACGTGGAAAATTGTGGGTAGTAAACTCATAATAAGTGTACTAGAACTAAAAAATTTAGCTTAGTAGAAGATACATTTATGATCCTGGATAGCTTCTATCGAGCAATTAGAACCATTTTCTAAGTTATATTTGATGGGATGGTATTTTGTTAGGAGTTAACAAAGAAAAAATCTAATCCAAATCAAATCCACGTTATGTATTACAATATTATATGTCCTAACTTTTCTCTTCCATTTTTATAAACCACCCTATAATACAGTGTTTAAAAAAATTATTATTAAAAATTCCAAACAAACTATTTCAAAGTAGAATCATATGGGTTTTATGCAATTTCAACGGTGTAGTTGTTTAGGCTACAGAGCTGAACCGTTGCTAATGAATGTTAGTGCTGATAGCGGTACAGCTTGACTTGACTTTCCCTTTATATACAAAGACCGAGATTCAAAGCCGTTTGTAGAAGGTAGACGTCTCCAAATGTCGGTTCCGTTCTCTGCGGTTTCCAATAATTGAGAAATTTCATTCAGTCCAGCCAGAACAAACGACCACAAGAGTCTGTAACACTGGTGGCCCGTTGTATTCCGTCATGTTAACAATGTGGCTAGCACAGTCAACTCAACCACGACCCACACGTGTTGTAGGGCTCCTTCCATTCACTTCATTAATTGGGTTAACGTGAGATCTGAAGAAATGCAACGGAAACGGATAACCACTTCGGTTCGACATTTGAGGTTTGGTCTCTACCACTTCAACATATTATTTCCTTTTTCCGTGTGATTGTAAGCGGTTATATGCGGGTGCGAGCGATTCCTTGCCTTTAGCCATACTTTTTACTAGTAATTTTATAATATTATGAGATTTATTGTAAATACGTATGCACTCGTTTCAAATTTTTTTGAATGCTGATTTGTGTGGAATTAGTCATATAACTTAAATATGTTGGGTTTGCCATTTGCATGCTACTTGCAATTTATTACTCACAATCAAGAAATGAAGGGATGCATCAAAAAGTAGTCATGGTCATGGTGTAGGTGGCACACCTTTGAAATGAACACTCCTGGACTTTCGAACACCTGCTACTTTGCCAGCAGGTGCTGTAGGTGCGTTTGTAGTAGGTCTTGTACTGCTTACTGGTGGTTTCTTCAATGCAGATACCAACCCCATCCTGCCTTTGTTTCCTTTTGGAAGCGTGACATAATTTTCTTGGTTTTCTGCCATCTCTCGCTTTACAACGGACGGGCGAGCAATCTTGATTTCTCCTTCTATCAATTTTGTAAGTGACAGCACTGAAGGAATAGTGAGACCTCCTCCTACTGGCGATCTATTTCCACGAAGGGGGACGTTTTTACTTGGCGGAACTTGTAAACCCGGTTTTACTGGACCTCCTTGGCGACTCATGCTTTCCTTCAGTTGGTTCACTGACTGCTTTCTTGCCATGAACACAGGCCCATCCTTGGAAGGTCCTTGTTGAGATGGGTATCGTTTTAAGCCACCTGGCTGGCTTTTCGCTACAGATGAATTATGCGGTGGGGTAGTGACATTGACAGCAGGAGAAGCTACTAGTGGTGGTTTTGGTACTATATTGTTTGGAGTGGTGTTGTTCCCACTTGTTCCACCGTCTTTAGTTGGTGTATTGCCTCTCGAGTCATTCACTGGCGAACCCGGATTAGTTTGTGAACCATTAGTCTTTCCATTCGTAACAGTTTTGTAAGGTTGAGGTATTGATTTAGGATTCCCAGACGGAATGCCTTGTTGGGGTGGGTATCGTTTTAAGCCACCTGGCTGGCTTTTCGCTACAGATGAATTTGGCAGTGGGGTAGTGACATTGACAGCAGGAGAAGCTACTGGTGGGGGTTTTGGTACTTGTTGGGTTACATTGTTTGGAGTGGTGCTGTTCCCACCTGCTCCACCGTCTTTAGTTGGCGTATTGCCTCTCAAGTCATCCACTGGTGAACCCGGATTAATTTGTGCACCATTCGTATGTCCATTCGTAACAGTTTTGTAAGGTTGAGGTACTGATTTAGGATTCCTAGACGGAATGCCTTGTTGGGATGGGTATCGTTTTAAGCCACCTGGCTGGTTTTTCGCTACAGATGAATTCGGCGGTGGGGCAGTGACATTGACAGCAGAAGAAGCTACTGGTGGGGGTTTTGGTGCTTGTCGGGTTACATTGTTTGGAGTGGTGTGGTTTCCACCATCTTTAGTTGGCGTATTGCCTCTCAAGTCATCCACTGACGAACCCGGATTAGTTTGTGCACCATTAGTCTGTCCATTCGTAACACTTTTGTGAGGTTGAAGTACTGATTTAGGATTCCCAGACGGAATGCCTTGTTGGGATGGGTATCGTTTTAAGCCACCTGGCTGGTTTTTCGCTACAGATGAATTCGGCGGTG